>CM028326.1:15811900-16116900 GCA_016647705.1 Eucommia ulmoides
TGATTGTGTTTACCGTTATTCTTCGATTATATGCTTGTTTAGATATATTGAGAATATGGGGTTTGACACTCGGGAGAGGTGACCCCGGATTCAAACTAGGGTTAAACACAACGTGACGATCTAATAACCCGGGATGGAGTTAGAAAGTGTGCAATCAATGACGTTGGAGAAAGACTCATATGACCTAGTGTTGTGAAGACGTTGATGGGGATTTCTTCATTGACGCGAAGTTGCATATTCACTCATCTTACACTCGGGAGAGGTGGTGAGTAAGTTTATGATACAAAGATTGTCAGATAAGTTGAACACCGTTAACGTAAGTTAAATGATTCAAACAGATTGAAGTAAATGAAGTCAATCCCTAGATAATCCATCCTCCTAAAACATCTCAATTTAGTTTATATAGTATAATTTGGTAAATTAGTATTTTAGTTTAGTATATTATTAATTATGAACACATTTTTTATCGCCTAGATAAAGTTAGATTATGATAATTGCTGTACTCGATAATAATCTCAACCAATTCTTGTGGATACAACAACCCCTACTCTTGCAATCTATACTGAAACGTGACCAGTACATTTGCGGTGAAAGTAGCGACGTATCTACGCACTACCAAGTTTTTGGCACCGTTGCCGGGGATTGTGTTTTAGATTATTGTTGATATTGTGAGTAAATAACTTGATTTTAATTTAGGAATTTATTTTGTTTATAACTTTTCCTTGTAGTTTTTTTTTTTTTAGTTTTTCTTGCAGAGTACTTGGAGATGTTAGATCAACAGGTACTTATGCAATTATTTCAACAAGATTCTGAGCCGTTTTATTGTGCTTGAGATCGTTACAATGAACTGCTATTCTGGTTTCCGAATCATGGGTTCCCGAGGGAATGTCAAGTCCTGAATTTTCTCAACAGGTTATCAGTCGCAGCCAGAACATGGGTGGAAGGAGGAAACGGTACCTCCTCTTTCTACGACCTAACCGCGGACGAAGCCATTTGGTCATTGGAGGAATGAGCAACCTATGATTATCATTATTGGAATTATTCACCAAGTCACCAAAGCTTGGGGGATAGTTTCACCACCACGGCGCTATGGATTAACACACCGGACCAATATATTGAGTCTTCCCCCACCCTGGAGAAAATATTCGTTGATTTTATTGGGGATACTCAAGAGTTTTAGAGGGAGACGCATGATCGAATCAATGAGCACGAGGATCGTCTTGACAATATCGAGACGGTCTGCGCTGAAAGCGCTATGACCGTAATGTCTTTGCAAATGCAAATCGGTCATCTTCTTTGCTACATTGAGGCCAAGTCAGACATGGTGACACTGAGAGGTAAACAAATCATATCCGAATGTGAAAGCCAAAGTGAGGAACCGAACGCAAACGGAAGGCACTTGGGTGAGATTGAAGACGATCAAGCTAATTGGGAGAGAACCCAAGTGTGGATTGGCGATGGAGATTCACATATTAATTGTTGTGAGTTTTCACCATTTGAATTCCAGTTGGTGATACCGCACTCAATCTAAGACAATCACATTTATGAGGATCCGATGTGGCTCACCTATCTTACCCCATTTCCAGCTCAGTACAATCAAGCTCCCCAAGCACAAAATCCAAAGAAGAATCGAGTTGAAAGCCCAGGCCGATTAAAGACAAATCTCACCAGTCTTGAGGGCATTCAAAACCAAGACCCGTACATGGTGTTGTATGACATGTACTACAGGCGAAAGTCGCTCTTTGACGAGCACTTCTCCATGTTAGGCTGAAGACCTTAAATCAAGCGCTTTTTGGGAGGTAACCCAAGGCAAAAATAAGTTAGATCCATCTCTGCCGACTTGATTCAGAGGCGAGTTTCTTTTGCCTCCCAGGTACGTGTTTTAAACCCTTGTCTTCATTATCATGCTATATGCTTCTATTGGGATCACTGATGGGTTGTTGTGGACATTACCCGTTTTAAGTTCGGTGGTGATGTGTAGTATGTTTAGTATGTGTTAGTATTGTTCGTTATGTTTTATTGTTTTAATTGTATGCATGTGTGTTTAGGTTAGTTATTGTTATGTGCTGAGTTTTGACTTCATTTGAACCATTACCCGATGATGAGTCTGTCCCCTGACTGTTTATTATGGTCGAGCGTAAAACTCATTCATGTGTGTTCTGTGTGCTTGACGTATCATTTTAGTAAAAGTTATTGTAGATCCTAAATGCACGAGCACGTAAACTCAATGTATAACTATCCAATTGATTTGAAAACGATTATCCATTAGCCAAGTTCATGACAATAGGGATTTTAGAACCTGCTTTGGGAGAAATTCGAGACGAAATTCCAGGCGAGGTAGTTTGAGAGATATGATTTAGGCATTTGTTTTTATTGCTTGAGCCTTTAAAGCTTAAATTGTTAAATGTTTATCCCTCGTTACCCTGTCGAAGCCAAAAAACCGTTTCAATTCTAAACACTTAACTAATACCTTGGCCGATAAAACTTCTTTCCAAACCTGTATCGCTGAGCCAAAGGCACAATTTAAGTGAATCAAGTTAGCATTCATTATGCAACTTGAAGTGAGCAGTTGGGTTTAGGGTGAACTTTTCATTGGTTCGGTATTCGAGTACTCACTTGTCGTTTTTCTTTCGTTTTAACCACACCCGTGAAATTGTGATAATCAAATAAGTTTGGGGGTGTGGTTCATGTAAAAAAAGAAGAAGGAGAAAAACATGTTTATACGGTTTTATTTTCTGTTTTTTTTACAAGTGAGTACGACATTCTTAAATGATTGTTCAGGGTTGTTTCAATTTTATCTTTGGGGGTTCAAGTGTGAGAGTACCAAGCATGTGCCTCGAGTATCGTCAAGTTAACGACGTTAACCTGTTTTCTATTTCCGATATACCCTTGGGCGTTTTCCGAAACCGAACCAAGTCCTACTGATCTTTTTGAATTTCTTAGCCTACATTAGTGAAGAATAGAACCCATGTCAGGCTTATGGATTCCCTATATATTTTTGGTTTTAGTCATGAGCTTATTGGATGGATAATCCAATCCGATTGACGGATTGTTGTATAATTGAGTTTTATCACACATGTTGATAAGATCTAAAATGGCGCTTACTATCATCGAATATTGAAATTCTATAACACCACATGATGTGTTTTATTCTTGAACTTGATAGGATTGGGGGCCGATGAGGGAAAAATCGTTGGCCGGTAGATGATATTCAAAACTTGTACATTATTATTTTTAGTGTTTTTCATTTTTAGTTTTTAAATTCATAATTAGTTGTTATATTTTCTTGTATTGTGTGGGTGTTTTACTCGAGAACTAGCAAAATTCTAAGTTTGAGGGTATTTGATAAGTGTAATTTACCTATCTATTTTCAAACCGAACTTGTTAGTTTTTGAGTATTTTTATAGTGTTTTAATACGTTTTTATTCTTTTTGTTATAAATTAGGTGTGTGGGGTAAAAATGGATGAAAACGGATCATAAACGATCAAATCGAATTAAGAGCGGTGGAAGAACGGTGGAAAACAAGCAAAAGGGCAAAATTCAGAACCTGCAGCCCATCGTCGCAGCGGTCAAAATACAGAGAAAGGGCTTAAACTTTCTGCAAATCTACCACCACGGTGGTAAAATAACAGAATGTCTCTGCTCCCACTGCTGCATCCACTGCCATGGTGGAGACTACTGCCGACATACCTACCGTCAAGGCGGTCACTCTGTACAGATTTTAGATATGTTTTAGATTTTTTAGATATTTTGTTCTCTATTTCCTTCCTCATCTCTTCTATTTCGACCATTAGAGCTCATTTAGAGTTAGAATAGAATAAATAGTGTTTTGGGGAGTACTCAACCAAATCCGAAGGAGAAGAACACAAAGCGAAGAAGGAGAAACGATCTCGGAGCGATTTTAGCGATGAATCTTCTGAATTCGACTAAGTTCTCTTTGTTTCTTTCTTTATTTCTTAACCTCGGTTTATTGTTTGAGCATGTTTAGCTCGTTTTTCATTGTATAAATGGTTATGGCTATTAGCTAAACGGATATTGTCTAGGGATTAATATAATTTAGGAAAAAGTACAATTTAGACTCTCTAACTATTGACACATTTCTAAGTGGTCTCTCTAAGTTTAAACGTTTCATTTTAAACCCTCTACACATCATAACGTTTCAAATTCGTCCATCCGTTAGAGATTCCGTTAAAACTAACAGAATCTCAGAGGCAAAATGGTCTTTTCACGTTTTATTAATTTTTTAATCATTTTTAATTAATTTTTTTCTCCCTCCCCTTCCTTTCTCTCTCTCTCCCGCCACCTCTCTCTCCCTCTTCCTCCCCTTCCTCTCTCTCCACCCTACCCCACCCCACCCCACCCCCTGTTGCAGGGGGTAGAACCATCCTCGTAACAGGGGGTGGTTGCACCCCCTGCAACAGGGGGTGGAATCACCCCTTACAACAGAGGGTGGTTGCGCCCCCTGTTTTAGGGGGGTGGAACCACTCCCTGAAACGGGGTGTGTTTTCACCCCCTGCAACAGGGGGTGAAAAATCACCCTCTGTTACAAGGGGTGGGGTGGGGTGGGAGGGAGAGAGGGGAAGGGGAGAAAGAGGGAGAGGGAGGTGGCGGGGAGAGGGAAAGAGGGAGAGAGAGAGAAAAAAATTAAAAATAATAATAATTAAAAATGATTAAAAAATTAAAAAAACGTGAAAAGACCATTTTGCCCCTAAATTTTGTCAATTTTAACTGATTTTCTAATGGAAGGACGAATTTGAAATGTTATGATACATAGAGGGTTTGAAATGAAACGTTTAAATTTAGAGGGACCACTTAGAAATGTGTCAATAGTTAGAGGGTCTAAATTGTACTTTTCCCTATAATTTATGAATATGTGGTTTATTTGAAATCGGTGTTTCGTTAATGGTTGTTCTTCATTAGTGTTTGCCGTTATTCTTCGATTATATGCTTGTTTAAATATATTGAGAATACGGGGTTTGACACTCGGAAGAGGTAACCCCGGATTCAGACTAAGATTAAACACAACGCGACAATCTAATAACCCGGGAGGGAGTTAGAAAATGTGCAATCAATGATGTTGGGGGCAAGACTCATGTGACCTAGTGTCGTTAAGATGTTGAGGGGGACTTCTTCGTTGATGTGAAGTCACATATCCACTCATCTTACACTCGGGAGAGGTGGTGAGTGAATTTACGATACAGAGATTATCAGATAAGTTGAACACTATTAACGTAAGTTAAACGATTCAAACACATTGAAGTAAATAAAGTTAATCCCTAGATAATTCATCCCCCTAAGACATCTCAATTTAGTTTATATAGTATAATTAGGTAAATTAGTATTTTAGTTTAGTATATTATTAATTATAAACACATTTTTTATCACTTAGATAAAGTTAAGTTATAATAATTGCGGTACTCGATAATAATCTCAACCAATCTCTGTAAATATAACAACCCCTACTCTTCCAATCTACACTAAAACTTTACTTGTACACTTGCGGTAAAAGTAGCGACGTATCTACGCGCTATCAGTAAGAAACAAAATGTGGTAACAAGATTTAGTGCAGAAGCAGAAGTAGAATTTTGAGCAATGGCTCAAGAAGTTTTTGTGAATTACTATGATTAAAGATTATCTTGGAAGATCTGAAGATTAAATGGGATGGACCGATGAGACTTTACTGCGACAACAAATCATATATTAGTATCGTGCATAACCCGGTACAACATGATCGAACAAAGCATATTGAGGTCGATAGACACTTCATTAAGGAGAAATTGGAAAGTGGCTTAATGATTTGTACACCATATGTCTCTACTGACCGTCAGCTAGCAGATGTGCTTACCAAAGGATTAAGTGGCTCCCATGTTTCAAGAGATTGTATCCAAGCTGGGAATGAAAAACATTTATTCACCATCTTGAGGGGGAGTGTTGAGAATAAGGAAATTAGTTTTTTGGAAAGTCTATTAACAACTGTAAATTTCTAGGATTAGGGAGATTCATTGTATTTCTAGAATAATCCCTTGATTAGGGGAGTCTACTTTTACTTTTATTTTTATTTTTTGCAGCTAAGGTTATCTATATTAATCCACTGTTGTACAGATAAAAAATATGTAAAAAATAATTTCTTCTTTTCTTCCACGGTTAAAGATATCATTTTATGTTGCGATTAACTGTTGCACTTGTACAATTACTAAAAGAAGAGGGACGATGAAGTGAAGAGACCTATTTTGATGTCAAATTGTCATTCTACAAAGTAGTCAACAACAGACATAAGGTTACTTGTACTGCAGGTTTTCCCCTTTAAATGCCATGCCAACAGTTGAAGGGAAAAAAAAGAGAAAAACTAGCTTGAAAAGTTGAAGAACACTATTGATCTTTTGTTGATGCAGAAAACAAGTTTTATTCGCGTATTTCATAGAGATTTTTCAACTGTAAAAAATATAGAATAAGTAAAAATTATCTATAATGTTTGAAAATAATTATTTCTTTTTCAAAAATATATTTAGCACTAAAATGATCAATGGAAAAAAAACAGTAATTTGCCAAATATATTAAAGCCAACCAGTGAACGCCCAAAAGAAAAAGGAAAAAAACACTAATGGTGAATATTGAATTAATTGTACTTTGTTCAATAATGTGTGCCAAAGTGTAGGTAGAGGAGTTTGTGATTTCCTTATATGACATTAATATGTTATATAGCAAAAGAAGTGACTTTAGGTTCGATAAGAAAGATTAAAGCACATCAAAAGAAGGAAGGCTGCATGTGGTTTTGTTTGATTATGATCAATTGGCTAGCTCTTTCTTTTCTTTTCTTTTTTTTTTTTTTTTTTTTTTTTTTGGCATTGTATTTATATTTGAGGAGTACATAATGGTTCTGGTTGGGTAATGATATTGTATTAGATTATGAAATCAAACAGAACAACAAACTAAGTATTGGATTATGGAGTAGGTCGAGTCGACCTGTAGAGCGTCCACATGGACCCCAAGTTCCATGAATAGTCACCATGTGAATGAGTGCACCTCTTAGTCTCAAAGATCAAGTCTATTTGGAAGACACCTATTGGAAAGGATACACCTTTGGGATTTTCTCTATAAATATCCATTGATACCTCTAAGGTTTCTAATCCCATTAGATTACAAAAAATTAGAGTGGCTTTGGTTAATGTGTAAGACCCTAATTTTCGCATGTGCATATTCATTAGCTGCATTTTAGAACATTTAGAAAATAACTGGGTAGAATGTGTCATTTAATATTTAATTTAAAATTTTAGGGGTGAATTTATAGTTTTAAGAATATTAAATTTTGAAATTGGGCTTAAATAATAACCTAAAGAAAATTTGGGGGAGGTTAATGTAATTTAAAAAATAATATATATATATAAATATAATCATGGAAAAAAAGAAAGAAAACACACACGTGGCCACAAGTTAACCTTCTCTCTCATGCATATATATACCTACATTTCATGCACCTAAAACGAAGAGAAGAACCGGAGCAAGAGAGAGTGGGTCGGCGGAGTGCGGTTGGCGTGGGTTTGTGTATGTGCCGTCGATTGCATGTGTGTGTGTGTTTTGTCCGTCGATCAGTGCGTTGTTGACGGTGATCGGACACGTGTGTGTGTTGGGGGGGGGGGATCACTGTCGTCGTTTGGTAGGGAGTGGGTGTTCGGTTCTGTTGTCCGGCGGTGTGTGTATGATCAGTGATTGTGTGTGTGTGTGGATCGCATGTGTGATCGTCGCCGTTCGTTGTCGTGTGCTGTGGGTGTGTTCGTCATTCGACCATCGTCGTTGGTGCATGTGTTCATTGTGCATGTGTGTGTATTTCGATGTGAATGTGTGTGTGTTGATCGACCTCTGTGTGTGTATGTGATCGGACGTGTGTATATGTGAGGTTCATGTGTATGGTGCTGTTCATCGGCGGTGTGTGTTCAGTGGTTGTGTGTGTGTGTAGGTGGCCGTTGTTTAGGCTATTCGTAGGTGTGTTGTTCAGCGCCGTGTATGTGTGTCGGAGTGGTGTGTGTGTCTTCATGCATGGGTATGTGTTTGATAGCTGACGTGGGTGGGTGTGATCACCGGTAGTGAGCGTGGTGATCGGCTAAACCCAAAATAGAAACAGGAGAGAGAGAGGGAACTGAACCAAGAACAAAAACCCAGAACAGATAAAGGGGGTGTTCGCCGCAGCGATGAGGTCCAGGCACAGAAAACAGAAAAGAAAAAAGGAAGGGAAAAAGAAGGGAAAAAAATAATAATTTTTTTTTTCCAAAATCCAATCTCTTGGCAGGTAATTCGGAAACAGCCAAAATTTTAGTCGATTACTATTTTCATTAAATTAAATTATTAGTATTAAAATTTTCGTAATCGTGATAACAATTTTTTGTAACCATAAATTGTGATAAATGTTGTACATTAACTATTTACATAACGAAATTTGGGGGGGGGGGGGTGAATAATAATTTTTCATAATTAAATTTAGAGAATGGAAAATTATGTAATTTAGGGCAATGTATTGCATATTAGGGTTATTTTAAATAAAATATTTATTTAGGCCCTATCACTATTAGGTTCACAGGCGCCAGCGTTCCGGTAGTTCTGACGTCGCTATTTTTGCAGTACGGAAACGAGGTGAGTGTACTGTCTTCTATGTAAATATACAAATTTTATTTTCGTATAAATTGTGAAAAAATATGTTTATTAAAATTGGACGATTTTACAACTTATGTGGATCAAGTAGATTTTTAAACGTGGAGAGTGATTTTTGTCCAACTTGCCATAGTTTGATCCTGTCAGAGGGCATGTCCTGCGGGATGGTATTAACCAGTTAGGAGGGCACGTCCTGCGGGTGGTTGATTATGTTGTAAGATATTATGACCTATCCGGAGGATTAGTCTGGCAGGTAGTTGTTGATTATTATGACCCGTCAAGAGTGCCAGTCCTATACGTGGTTAACTATATTATGACCTGTCCGGAGGATTAGTCCGGCAGGTTATTGTTGATATTATGACCTGTCCGGAGGATTAGTCCAGCAGGTGGTTGTTGATTATTATGACATGTCAGGAGGATCAGTCCTGCAGGTGGTTGATTGACCCGTCAAGAGTGTAAATCCTGCGGGTGGTACCCCTACCATTGGGGATAATAAATGGCTCTGACACTGATAGTCACTTTAGATGGCACAGTTGTACAAGTTACGGTACCGTTGTAACTCCCGATTGTGAGGTAAAAATGATCCTATGGTTAGTAGGGAAGTGGTGTGCGGTATTTTATTATACGATGAACTGCCTGGATTGATTGGCTTAAATATATTATTTTAAAATGGGTTGGCGTAGATATATTATTTTATTGCACTGGTTGACTTAAAATATTTGGATTGAGTGTTTTAAATATATTATTTCATTACGTTGGTGGCAGTGGAACTGGTTTTTCAACATGGTATGTGATTATATGATATTATGTTTTGGAACGTAGTGTTTACTACTTATACTTGATCCATAAAAATATTTTTACTATGAAGACAGTACACTGATAAAAATATTTAGTTTCAGATGCTGCAGTTAGGAGTGGGTCTACTACTGGCATTAGGTAGAGTCCGGAGGTAGTGTCATTTTGGGAGTGGGCCGGTCAGAGGCAAACCGTGAAAGGTTCAACATTTTTTTTTTGTGATTTTTGTTGTATATATTTGGGATGGGTGTGTCCCATATTTTTTGGAAAGGGTAAATAGATATATGTATTTTTGGAATTTTTTTTTACTATGGTGCAAGTATGTACGTATATATGTATGTTTGTATGAACTTGGTTGACTGGGCAGGTAGCGTCATGTCGACGTCACTCCCGGCCTCGAGTGACGGGTGCCCGGGGTGGGGTGTGACATTTGTGGTATCAGAGCTTAGGTTATAGGTTCTGTAGACGTGTCCGTTGTCTAGTCAGTAGTGGACCTTGAGATAGGGTATCGGTAGGTGGTTTCGGCACGCGAGTGGTTGTTAAGTTATTAAATTAAATACTGTTGTTTTTCTGGTTGGCCTAACAGTATATTAAATTTTATTTCAGATAGTGACTATGGAGCATGAAAATGAGAGATTTGTGAGTGTTGGACCCCAGAGGCAGAGAGACAGGACACAGGAAAACTTAGATGCACGTGTACTTATTGATCCCGATTCTACTCATTCATTTGTTTCGGCAACTTACATGATGCATATAGATAAATTTCCTACTTCTCTGTCTATAGTATCATTATCTCTACTCCAGTAGGTGAGTCAGTGTTGATAGATAGTGCGTATAAAGACAGTCCGTTTTGGATTGGTGATAGATAATTATTTGTAGATCTACTACTCCTGAGTATCCATGATTTTGATGTGATACTAGGTATGGATTTGCTACCTAGTTATCATGCCACGGTGGAAGTTACTAAAGAAGAGATGTCAGGGATACCTCACACATGTGTTTGACACCAGTCAAAATGAAGTTCGGGTGGCGGATATTCCAGTGGTCAAGGATTTTCCCGATGTGTTTCTAGAAGAATTGTCAGGTTTGCCAATGGATAGGGAGATAGAAATCACCATTGAGTTACTTCCAGGAACTGCTCCTATATCAATTCCACCCTATCGTATAACACCTACCGAGCTGAAGGAATTAAAAATTCAATTGCAAGATCTGTTAGATAGCGGGTTTATCAGACCTAGTGTGTCTCCGTAGGGAGCCCCAGTGTTATTCGTAAAGAAAAAAGATGGCACGCAGACGATGTGTATCGATTACCGATAGTTGAATAGGGTGACGGTTTGTAATAAATACCCGATGCTTAGGATTGATGATTTGTTCGACCAATTGTAGAAGGTCATGGTGTTTTCCAAAATAGATCTTCGATCAGGATATCACTAGCTGAAAGTCAGAGACAGTGACGTGGCGAAAACGACATTCCGTACGAGGTATGGACATTATGAATTTCTAGTCATGCCATTCGGGTTGACGAATGCCCCTGCTGATTTTATGGATTTGATGAATCGGAACTTCTAACCTTATCTAGATCAATTTATTATCATGTTCATTGATGATATACTGATCTATTCCCAAAATAAAGAAAATCATGCAGAGCATCTCAAGATTGTGTTGTAGACTTTGCGAGAGAAGCAGCTGTATGCGAAATTCAGTAAATGTGAGTTTTGGTTGGATAGAGTCGTGTTCTTGAGGCATGTTATCTCAGGAAACAGTATTCAAGTAGATCCAAAGAAAGTTGAAGCCATTGTGCAATGGGAAAGGACGAAAAATGTGACCGAAGTTTAAAGTTTCTTGGGATTGGCAGGTTATTATCGTCGGTTTGTACATGAATTTTCTGTTATAGCTGCCTCGTTGACCCGATTGACCCGCAAGGAGTCCAAATTCGAGTGGACTAACAAATTTAACCAGTGTTTTCAGGAGCTAAAAAATAGACTGATATTTGTGCCAATACTTTCCCTTTCGACTGAAGGTGGTGGATTTGTAATCTACAGTGATGCTTTACACCAAGGGCTAGGATGTGTACTGATGCAACATGGTCACGTGATTGCATATGCCTCCCGTTAATTAAAGAATCATAAGCGTAATTACCCGACGCATGATTTGGAGTTGGCGGCAATTGTATTTGCCTTGAAGATTTGGAGACATTACCTGTATGGCGAGACTTGTCAGATATATACCGATCATCAGAGTTTGAAATATTTGTTTACTTAGAGAGAACTAAATCTAAGACAGAGACGTTGGATAGAGTTGATCAAGAACCATGATTGTACTATCCGCTATCATCTTGGAAAAGCCAATGTTGTAGCGGATGCGTTGAGTCAGAAATCGGCGGGTTTGGTTGCGCACAGTCAAGTTGTTCATACTAATCTGTATGCCGAGTTGAGATATTTGCTAGTCCAGTTGGCGGTTGGTCAGATAGAAGCATTGCTTGTGACTTTGACTTTGAGATTGACATTGATCGACCATATTATAGAAGCGCAGAAGTCGGATGCCCAATCGGAGAAGATCCGAAATGAAGTGAAAAATAGTCACAAAGCTGACTATCGTATCAGGGATAACGATGAGGCTTTGATAGTAGGAAATAGATTGTGTGTGTCTGATGATGCCAATCTGAAGAAGGATATCTTGGAAGAAGTGCACAGTTCAGCATATGTAATGTACTCAGGCTGTACCAAAATGTATCGGGATCTGCGAGAACACTATTGGTGGAATAAAATGAAATGGAAAATTATTGAATTTGTTGCCAGGTGTCTTGTTTGTTAGCAAGTCAAGAACGAGCACCAACGTTCAGGTGGGTTATTGCAGCCTCTACCTATTCCAGAGTAGAAATTGGAGCATATCACGATGGATTTTATTTCGGGATTACCCGTACTCAAAAGGGGCATAATTCTATCTGGGTGATCTTTGATAGACTTACTTAATTTGCTCATTTTCTGGCCGTAAAGACGACGTACTCTCTGGATAAGTATGCCCAATTGTATATTGATGAGATTGTTCGGTTACATGGTGCGCCAGTTTCCATAGTGTCGAACAAAGATCCGAGATTTACCTCGAAGTTCTAGCCAAGTCTCCAAACTGCTCTAGGTACCAAGTTGAAATTCAGTACCGCTTTTCATTCGCAAACTGATGGTCAATCAGAGCGTACGATTTAGACGTTGGAGGATATGTTGAGGAGTTATGTTCTGGAATTTCCTGGTAGCTGGGATGATCACTTGACGTTGATAGAATTCACCTACAATAATAGCTACTATTCGACAATCGAGATAACACCGTATGAAGCGTTGTATGGCAGGAGATGCAGGACTCCAGTCTGTTGGACTTAAATGGGAGAAAAGAAATTACTGATGCCGAATATAGCCCAAATGACGGTAGACAAAGTAAGGTGATTCATGAAAGATTAAAAATATGCCCAGAGTCGGCAAAAGAGTTATGCTGACAAGCGTAGGCGAGAGTTGAAATTTGAAGTGGATAATCATGTGTTTTTGTGTATATCCATGTGGAAGGGCATAATGAGGTTCGGGAAGCAAGGAAAGTTAAGTCCGAGATATATCGGGCCATACGAGATCTTAGAACGGGTTGGTGCGACAACTTATCGACTTTCCCTACCGCTTGAATTATCCAGATTACATGACGTTTTTCACGTGTCAATGCTTAGGAAATATGTGTCAGATCCTTCGCATGTGCTGACTTCTCAACCAATCGAGTTGGAAGAAGATTTGACATACGTTGAAGAGCAAGTCTAGATTCTGAGTCATAGAGATCAAGTGTTGCAGACGAAAACGATTCTATTGGTGAAAGTGCTCTAGCGCAATCATTTGTTAGAGGAAGCGATACGAGAACGAGAAGATGAGATGAGAGATAAATATCCGCACTTGTTCGATCAAGGTAACTAGAATTTCGGGGCAAAATTTCTTTTAGGAGGAAAGGGTTGTAAGACCCTAATTTTTGCACGTGCATATTCATTAGCTGCATTTTAGAATATTTAGAAAATAACGGGGTAGAATGTGTAATTTAATATTTAATTTAAAATTTTAGGGGTGAATTTATAGTTTTAAGAATATTAAATTTTGAAATTGGGCTTAAATAATAACCTAAAGAAAATTTAGGGGAGGTTAATGTTATTTGAATATACACACACACACACACACACACACACACACACACACACACACAATCGTGGTAAAAAAAGAAGAAAACATACACATGGCCACAAGTTAATCCTCTCTCTCATGCATATATATACCTACATTTCATGCACCTAAAACGAAGAGAAGAATCGGAGCACGAGAGAGTGGGTCGGCGGAGTGCGGTTGGTGTAGGTTTGTGTGTGTGTCATCGATTGCATGTGTGTATGTGTTTTGTTCGTCGGTCAGTGCGTCGTCGACTGTGATTGGATGCGTGTGTGTGGGGGGAGGGGGTCACTGTCTTCGTTTGGTAGGGAGTGGGTGTTCGGTTCTGTTGTCCGGCGGTGTATGTGTGATTAGTGATTGTGTGTGTGTGTGAATCACATGTATGATTGTTGCCGTTCGTCATCGTGTGCTATGGGTATATTCGTCGTTCAACCATCGTCGTCGGTGCATGTGCTCGTCGTGTGTGTCTGCGTGTATTCTGGTGTGAGTGTGTGTGTGTTGATCGGCCTGTGTATGTATATGTGATCGGACGTGTGTATGTGTGAGGTTCGTGTGTGTGTTGTTGTTCATCAGCGGTGTGTGTTCGGTGGTTGTGTGTGTAGGTGGCCGTCGTTCAGACTATTCGTGGGTGTGCTGTTCAGCACCGTGTGTGTGTGTCGGAGTGGTGTGTGTGTTGTCGTACATGGGTGTGTGTTTTATAGCCAGTGTAGGTGGGTCTGATCGCCGGTGGTGAGCGTGGTGAGAGCCTCGATCGGCTGAACCCAAAACAGAAACAGGAGAGAGAGAGAGGGGGGGCACTAAACCAGGAACCGAAACCCAGAATAGATAAAGGGGGCATTCGCCGCGGTGGTGAGGTCTAGGCGTCGAAAACAGAAAATAGAAAAGGAAGAGAAAAAAAAGGGAAAAAAAAATAAAATAAAAATCCAAAATCCAATCTCTCGGTAGGCAATTCGTAAATAGGTAAAATTTCAGTCGATTACTATTTTCGTTAAATTAAATTATTAGTATTAAAATTTTCTCAATCGTAATAATAATTTTTTGTAACCATAAATTGTAATAAATGTTATACAGTAACTATTAACATAACAAAATGGGGTGTATAATATTTTTTCATAGTTAAATTTGGGGAATGAGAAATTATGTAATTTAGGGCCATGCATTGCATATTAGGGTTGTTTTAAATAAAATATTAATTTAGGCTCTATCGCTGTTAGGTTCATAGGTGCCAGCGTCCCGGTAGTTCTGACGTCGGTATTTTTGCAGTACGAAAAATAAGGTGAGTGTGCTGTCTTCTATGTAAATATACAAATTTTATTTTCATATAAATTATAAAAAAATATGTTTATTAAAATTGGACGAGTTTACAACTTATATGGATCAAGTAGATTTTTAAACGTGGAGAATGATTTTTTTCCGACTATGCCATAGTTTGATCCCTTCAAGAGGGCATGTCCTACGGGATGATATTGACTTGTTAGGAGGGCACTTCCTGCGGGTGGTTGATTATGTTGTGAGATATTATGACCTGTCCGGAGGATTAGTTCGGCAGGTGGTTGTTGATATTATGACTTGTCCGGAAATATTAGTTCGGCAGGTGGTTGTTGATTATTATGACCCGTCATGAGTGCCAGTCCTACAGGTGGTTGACTATATTATGACCTGTCCAGAGGATTAGTCCGTCATGTTGTTGTTGATATTATGACCTGTCCGGAGGATTAGTTCGGCAGGTGATTGTTGATTATTATGACCTGTCAGGAGAATTAGTCCTGTAGGTGGTTGATTGACCCATTAAGAGTGCAAATCCTGCGGGTGGTACCCCTACCATTGGGGATAATAAATGGATCTGACACTGATAGCCACTTTAGATGGCACAAATGTGTAAGTTACGATACCGTTGTAACTCCCGATCGTGAGGTAAAAATGATCCTATGACTAGTAGGGAAGTGGTGTGCGGTATTTTATTATACAATGAACTGCCTGGATTAATTGGCTTAAATATATTATTTTAAAATGGGTTGGCATAAATATATTATTTTATTGCATTGGTTGACTTAAAATATTTGGATTGGGTGTTTTAAATATATTATTTCATTACGTTGGTGGCAGTGGAATTGGTTTTCTAGCACGGTATGTGATTATATGATATTATGTTTTGGAACGTGGTGTTTACTACTTATACTTGATCCATAAAAATATTTTTACTATGAAGACAGTACACTGATAAAAATATTTTGTTTCAGGTGACGCAACTAAGAGTGGGTCCACTACTGACATTAGGTAGAGTTCGGAGGTAGTGTCATTTTGGGAGTAGGCTGGTCAGAGGCGAACTGTGGAAGGTTCAACATTTTTTTGGTGATTTTTGTTGTATATATTTGGAACGGGTGTGTCCTATATTTTTTGGAAAGGGTAAATAGATATATGTATTTTTGGAAAAACAATTACTATGGCGCAAGTATGTACGTATATATGTATGTTTGTATGCACTTGGTTGACTGGGCAAGTAGCGTCATGTCGACATCACTCCCGGGCTCGAGTGACGGGTGCTCGGGGTGGGGTGTGACATAGTGAGTATGTGGATATTATCGGAAAATACTCTAATAGTATTTTTTGTTGTCGATAAGAGAAGAAACCAAGAATGGGTTGTAAACGAGTCTTTCGAATCTTAAAGGTATGCTTCCATTTTAATGTTTTCACTTAGAATGAAAAGGCAAACAAAACAACACAAAAAATAGAATCAAACAAAACAACAAATAAAAACTGAAACAACAAACTAACCTACAAATCAAAAGGAAGAAACAATAAATTTGAAGAGGAAAAAAAAAAAAATTAGAGGAAACTAATAAATAACAAACAAAACATCAAGTAAATAGCGAAAAATGGAGAAAAACAAAATCACAATCTAACATTTTTTAAGCTAAAAGAATATACACATTAATTGCAAGCTAAAAGAATATACACAATAATTACAAGAAACATCAATACTAAACTAAAGAGAAGACTGCAACGTTACTAAGCTAAACTAAAGTATGTAGCATTACTAAAAAAAAAATCCACAAAACTTATAAAAAATATTTAACATAAACGTTCATAGATCATGAATTCTAGATCTCGAAATTTCCAGATCTGAGTGAGAAAGAGTGGCGAATGGCGAGCACGACGAGCATGGAGCACGACAACAAATGATGAGCTCAAATCTAGATTCCAGTATATATATATATATATATATATATCGAGAGAGAGAGAGAGAGAGAGCGAGAACACGACGAACATCATAGCGGCGACAAAGAATGGTAAGCATGAGCAGATCTAGGAAATGGTGGCGAAGAACAATGACTATGGCGGCGACGAAGAATAGCGAGCAAGAGAATGAAGCAGATTTATACGACGACGAAGAACTGGACGACGGTGGCGAAGAACAATGAGCACAGCGGTAACGAAGAACAGAGCAGATTTGGACGACGAAGAACGGTGATCTATACCAGTGATTGGCGGCGACGATGAAGAATGGTGAGCACAAGACCATGAGCACTGATCGACGATGAACCAATGGCGTCTTGTGGCTCTGAGTGAGAGAAAGAGAAATCGATTGAACAAGATAGATATTAGGGTTTCCAATTTACTCTAATATATATATATATATATATATATATAAGGGTATAAATGTCTATTCACAAAATTGGTTAACGGTCAAAGGACTATATGCTAGCAATGTCTCACAAAAGGACTACATTACAACATAACTGTTTAAAATGATATATTTTTTTAGATTAGTTATAAATTACTCTAGTAGTTTGTTTCTCGTATATTTTATATTTGTTGGTATATTTAGTCAGAAATTAATTAAATAATTAAACACTTAATTATTTAATCAATTATTAATTGAAAAATAAACAGAAAGAAAAAACAATTCTAATTTCTTTATTACATAAACATTCCAGATAACGTTACAAGAAAAGTATTACAATCAAAATGGTAAAACAGAAAGAAGAAAATTTGTTGTAGAATAAGAAAACAAACAAAAAAAAATTACTTATTGTGTAATAACGAGAAACAGAAACAAATACCAGAATAGAAGATCAAGACAATCGTTTGACGATTTGTTCTTAAAGTAGATTTTGCCCCCTGCTAGGTGCTTACGGTTGAATGAGCGTCTGCCTCCCAGGATACAACGATCACACTGCTACTGGTACTAGCCCTAGAAACCAGAAGCCGGGTGAACAGAAAAGTGTAGAATTCTCTCAAAAACTGTTTAAAAAACAAGAACAACGTAGACAAGAAAATAGAATGCAATGCAGCTTATGGGATGCCTAATACTGATAAATGCATCTTGTAATACCCTAAAAATTTATGTTTTTGAAAATATTATTTTATTTAAGTTAAATATTTTTTAGACGATTTTGTAAATTTGTGGTATAAATAATATTAGATATTTTATATGGGTTAAATATTAATTTTAAATTGACGTTTAAAAGTTTTGAAACTATTATGTTATTTAAAATATACTTTTAAGAGTTTTGGAATATAATTGCAACCTTATATTATAGATTGAAATGAAAATGATGACATGTGTTATGATTTTTAATAATATATAATAATAATAATAATATAATGTTTTGTGTGATTAGTTGACACTCCATATATATATATATATATATATATATATATATATATATATATTCATTAAAGGTCTAAAGGAAAAGAAAGTTTTAGTATATTCACAGATTACATGGAGGCCAAACAGGAGAGCTCAATGAAAAATAAAAAGCAACAAGGAAAAGGGAAAAGATCAGAACCTCATTCTTTGCATATATATACATGCGTTAATATGTTGAGAAAGATATTCCGGTTTAGATTACGGCTTCAGATTTCAAGTAGAATTTCTATTCTTCTAATATATGTATTTAATTTCCCTATCGTGAGATTTGTGTTGTTATTGTCATCGGATTATAGTTGTTAATTTTCATTAAATAATTATGATTACGTGAAAATCATGCCTATGTGTTTTATTTGTTGTATTAATTAAATATACGTATTAGAGGGGTTGGAGTTCTACTAAGCGTTGACTTACAACCCCATAGTTTGATTGCAGGGTTGGAGGAAATGGGTCTGCGCCACAAATGCATTATTTAAGATTTGGATTAAATTTTATATTATTATTATTATTATTATTATTATTATTATTATTATTATTATTGTTGTTGTTGTTGTTGTTGTTGTTGTAAAAATTGACTTGATTAAATGGATAAATATAGTTGTCGCCATACTGTATAAAAATGTTTCACAGATTTGTGTTTTAAATAAAATATCGATTACTATTTTATATTATAGATATATATAAAACCCTAGTTTGGATAGGTGGTGTTGGGTAGCATGGAATTGGAGCCGTGGAATTGGAAGTTGAAATAAAAATGTTGAAAAAAAAAAAAACCCTAAAATAAAAATGAATTAGCCTTTCAACCTACTGTTTGGAATCAAAAGCAAATTGAATGATATAAAAAGACAAATTAAATGACATCACCTTCTTTTGAAAACTTTTTTTTTACACGTTTGGCTCCCTAATTTTTAATGGGCTTAATTACTTGTATTCTAATCGTAGTTGTATTTGAATTCGAAATAATCAAATTGATTATTCACTGTTGTAAAATTGATTCGATAAATCGACAAATTGTAATTGTCGCCGTCGTATTGTAAAAAAAAAATTCTTCTATTTACGAGACAAAATATTGACCGTTCGATTTTAGTATTAATTCTCTAATGGGAGAAACCACATGGCGGACCTAGGAAATCGAGTCGTTACATTTGGTATCAGAGTAAATCAAAATATTTTTATAAAACGAATTATGGATTACTTGTTGTCGTCACTTGGAAATATTTATCAGATTTTATAGAATGAAATATTGGTTGTTCCGTTATAGTGTAATTCTCTAAGGGGAGAAACCTAGTGGGGGCTCTGGGAAACCGAGCCGTTACAAGTGATATCAAAGCGGGTTTGTGACAACTCTAGGCTTGAGTTATGATACCTATTACTCATAATAAGTTAATTAATATTAAAAACAATAATTTTAGTATTTATTTGTTTCCCAAAATAAAAAAATATAAAAATGGAGAGTGGTATAGGAAATATTCGATGTTTGCTTTATAAAGATTTTTCATGCAATAAGTATTGTAACTTACTTAGGCTAGTCATATTAGTCTTGTTACATCTATAAGACTTGGAGGGTGAATTTTGTTACATGGAAAGCTACATCAGGAAATCTGTTTTTCTGTTTTTATGCACCACCTTCTTTGGACATCACAGGCTTTCAAACCTCATATACCAAATTGAGGAAAATACAACTTTTTTGACACTAAAATGGGAAAGCCTCTATACTTCAGTAGCAATGTATATTTTGCAGCAAGAAAGATAAAAAAAAAAATATTAATGGGGAAAATAGGCCTATAGAAATTTTGTTTCATTATGTTTATCGGTGGACATAAATTGTTGAATTGTTTTGTTTACACATAATCACAGAGTTTAGATTTGCATGCATTCTATTACTTTTTGTTTTGGGTTTTGACACTTTGCATCCCCAAAGTTTGATAAAAATATCAATTTGGTCCCTACAAATCCAATTTGAACATATTAACATTTTAGGTAGCGTTTAATGCAACTTACCTATAGTAAGTAAAATGAGATTGGGTCAGTGTCGTGTTAGTTGTGGACCATAGGATATATTGTTGAATTGAAAAGATTGATTTAAATGTGTTTACTATCTTCTATATAAATCGTCAAATTATATTTTCGTATTAAATTATGAAACAAAAAAATGTTGATGAAAATATACAGTTTTACGATGATTAATGGATCAAGTAAAATTTTAAAGGTGAAAAATGATTTTTATTATCCTGCTATGCCATAGTCATCTCGTCAGGAGGACATGTCATATGAGATGTGGTTGGTCCTTACAGGAGGGCATATCCTGTATGATGTATGTTGATATGTTGTGCTAACACCTGTCAGGACTGTAAGTCCTACAAGTGGTTGTTATTGTTGGCTATTAATTTGGTGGAGTTCATTATGGAATTGACGATATAATATGGTGGAGTCGAATATGGAATTGATTATGAAAAAAAAAAAAAAAAGGAAAAAAAATTGTTGTTGATTTAACAAGAGAAGTTGAATATGGAATGGATTATGATTATGTTATTGTTATGATAGTTTATACCATTATGTTGCTCCTTTCATTGAAGATATTAAATGGTCCTGACACTAATAACCACCTTAGATGGCACAATTGTATAAGTTATGGTACTGTCGTAACTCTCGATCATATGGTGAAATGATCATATGGCTAGTAGGGAAATATATGTGCGATATTTTATTATATATCAAAATAATTTGATTTGTTGATTTAAAAGCATCATTTTATTATAATGGTAGCAGTGGAATTTTATTCCGGCTTGGTGTGCGGTTATATTATATTATATTTTGAAAAATGGTGTTTGATAAATATACTTGGCCCATAATTTCTTTTTATATTTTAAAGATAGCGTGTGCATTGTCTTTTATGTAAACTAACAAATTATATTTTCGTACTATAATGTGAAAAAAAGGGGTTTATTAAAATGGATTATGTTGGCCCAGTAGAGTACCCAAGAGGGGGGTGAATTGGGTAATTAAAAAATTATCAGAATAAATTCAATAAATCAAATAATTAAATTTAATCCTAAATTAATTCTTATCTTTATATCACAACGGAATAATATAATCAACTAAGTACACACTCAAACAACAAAAATTAGCAAAGTAAATATAGTAGCATACAAAGGATTTATACTGGTTCACTAAGCTACTCTTGGCTAATCCAGTCCCCCGAGCTCCATGGAAGTCGCACCCACTAAAACCAAGATCCCTTTAAAGGTAGGAACCAAATCCTTACACCGATTCTTTTATAAGCTCATAATCAACCTTTACAATATCATTTTTCTAGGCTAAGGAAGAACCTTTACTTTTTACAGGCTAAAGAATAACCTAACTCTTTTTAACACTAGGCTCAAGAATCCAAACCCCACAAAACACTCCAACTATATTTTTCCCAGGTAAGGATGAAACCTTTACAAATCACTCAAATCGTAATTCTATTCAGGAAGAATCACTACCTCAATCTCCTTACAGGAAGAGACTGAAACCCAACTACTCTTGATTAAATACCCCCAACAGTATTTAACCCGTCACACTACTCACCAATACAAAATGATAAGCAGGAAATCTTAGTCAGAGTTTCTACCACCCCAGATAAATAATAATTCAATTAATATCTCAAGTCTAGTGATAAAAAAACGTGAGATAGAAAAATCTGATTTTAACAAGATATGGGTAGCAAATTGGAGCACGTAATCAGATTCAAGAAATTGTTTGTAAAAATATTTTCTTCAAAAAATCAGAAACAATTTCTAAGATTAATTTCCAAACAATAATCAAATAATGCAATAAAAGAATATAATTGAAAAGATCTCACCCGTAATCCGCAGAAAGAATGATTAGAACAATGTAACTTCAAATCCAGTAGTAACAAAGATTAATAGCAATTGATCTTCAAGATCGTCTCATAGAAAATCTCACAATATTTCAGTATGATGACTCTTATAAAAGCTCAAGAATGATCTTAACCTTTTTGCTCTCTCAATAATGATTGATTCATTATATAAGAAATTCGTAGGTCAATATATAGGATTATGAAATCAGCATTCTAACGGCTAATTTACATGTGTCATGACAATTAATAGCACATATAGACCTCTTATATCATAATGACTTCATTTAGGTTCAATTCACTTAAAAACAGCTTTTAAATCTCTCAATTAAACCCCCAAATATTTCTCAATCTCTATAAATAAGAATAAAATCAATTTTAAGTACCAAATTGAGAAACATTAATATTCAATGAACTATATTAATAGGATTTAATTAATATGTGAACCATATCTTAAATATAAAAAATATCCTCGAAATATCTCTCAAATCTCAACAAAAAACGACTACTTTTGGATATAATCTCGAATAAAACAGCATCCTGAAATAGCGCATCCGGTCGACCGACCAGTCGATAGGTAGATTCAGGTTGTAGCCATGGCGTTCATCGGTCGACCTGCCTGTCGACCTGTAGATTCAGAGAGTTTACTTTTTCTTCACCGGTCGACCTGTCGGTCGACTTGTAGATTCAGAGAGTTCAGCCTTCTTGGCCGGTCGACCTGTCGGTCGACTTAGAGATACAGGATCTTTCAGTTGCTTGGTTCGGTCGACTTATCAGTCGACTGATGTCTTCTGGATCTCTTCTCTGAACACGTTTTTAACTTATTTTCTTTTACGTTTTTGCCCCTTTAACCATTTTCTCATCTAATTTAGCTCCACTAATATTCTTATATTCTATTTTAGTAATTTAAAATTATTTCTTTTCAAATCACATAGGAGCAAATAATTTTACTTAATCAAAACACACTAAATAATAAAATGCATTTTGTGTCATGTGTGTGTTCCTAATTGGGATATTAAGAGTTAAGATTCACCTGAGTTGTTTTTCCTAATTTCTTCAAACTCTTAATTCTCCAATATCTTCAACATTATTGTTTAACATCCATTTAATTTGCATCTTCATTACTGGAACTATAAATAACTGAAACACTCAACTAAAATATCAGTTCCACCAAAATATCAATGTTTAATTGTTCATCAAAATCTTAGGATCAACAGATTATTTTATAACGTTACGCGGATCAAGTAAATTTTTAAATGTGGAAAGTGGTTTTTACTATCCAACTATGTCATAGTTATCTTCTCGTCAGGAGGGCATGTTCTGCAAGATGTGGATATATGTTGTTACCTGTCATTCAAGTCTTGCAGGGTGGATATATGTTGTTACATGTTAGGCAAGTCCTGCAGGGTGGTTGCTCCTACCATTGGAGATATTAAATGGCCCTAACACTGATAGTCACCTTAGATGGTATAGTTGGACATGTTATAGTACCGTTATAACTCCCAATCGTGAGGAAGACGATCCTATGGCTGATAAGAAAATATGTCATTTTATTATATACAAGTGAGTTGACCAGTTGATTTAAATTCGGTTGTTCTGTTACGGTGATATTTTTATTGAGGTTTGGATACTCCCAAGTGTAGTTATATTTTATTAGAAAGTGGGGGCTTTATGTAATATTTTTTTGGTTTGTTTATGTAGTTTACGTGAGTATTAAACTCGTTATGTTATGTGGTTTTGAAGACGTAATTATATGATTTAAGATATATTTGATTTTTATAGTTTGACATGTATTTAGGTGTTTGAAACGTATTTGTGCGGGTGAGACAAATTGATGTGTTTGTGACATATTTACGTGTTTCCAGATATATTTATGTGGGTTAGAATATATTTATATATTTTGAGATGTATTTATGGGGTTGACGTGTATTTATGTGATTGAGGGGTATTTATGTATTTCTAGATGTATTTAAGAAAATCTAAGGTTTGAATTGTGTTGATATTTATGAATAAGTTTACTACATTATTAAAATTTTAATGTGGATATTGGAGATGATTATTTTTAGTCACACGGAACAGTCCACGAAGAATTTGGGCTATCCACTGACTATACTATTGGTTGTGAATATGTTGGCTTGAAACGTTGAAGGGAATTGATAAATGCTGGTTATGAGATATGGCCGTAGACTTAAAAAGTCATGCTAAGAGGAAAAATTATCGAGGTTGTAGACCTGTTGAAATTGAGATAGACCGTATCCAATGAGACTATTGTGATATTTTAAGAATATTCTTATTTATTGCTATTTTTATCAGAGTAGTGCAGCAGAAGCATTTAAAAATATAAGATTCGTTGGCAATTGATTATCTGTGCTAGGTATTACCGACCGAAGTGTACCCTGTCTGTAGGTTGTTGGATATAATTTGGGCTACTGTGAATGTAGATGTACCATTGTATGAAATAGATTTTGACTGTTATGAATTATGGGTGATTTTCGGTTATGAGACCCTGCATAGAGAACCATTGTCTTAGAATCGAGTGTGATTAACATGACCATACGATGCGATTTTGAATTACTGTTTTAAACAAAATTTCGAGGACGAAATTTATTTAAGGGGGGTGGATTGTAATACCCTGAAAATTTATATTTTTGAAAATATTATTTTATGTAAGTTTAATATTTTTGGGACGATTTTATAAATTTGTGGTATAAATAATATCTGATAATTTATATAAGTTAATGTTAATTTTAAATTGACGTTTAAAAATTTTGGACTATTGTGTTATTTAAAATATATTTTTAAGAGTTTTGTAATATAATTAATGTTTTCTTTATTTTAATGGAATATTTGTGTAAATAAATAAATAAATAAATAAAATATATATGGTTAACAATTGTTTCTTTCCTAAGGAATGAAATAATTGCAACCTTATATTATAGATTGAAATGAAAATGATAACATGTGTTATGATTTTTAATAATAATAATAATATTATTATTATTATTATTATTATTATTATTATTATTATTATGCTCATTAAAGGTCTTAAGGGAAAAAAAACTTTAGTATATACAAGGATTACATGGAGACCAAACAGGAGAGCTCAATGAAAAATAAAAAGCAGCGGGGAAAAGGGAAAAGATCAGAACCTCATTCTTTGTATATATACATATATACGTTAATATATTGAGAAAGATATTCCGGTTTAGATTCCAACTTCAGATTTCAGGTAGAATTTCTAATTTTTCTAATATACGTATTTAATTTCCCTATCGTGAGATTTATGTTGTTATTATCATTGGATTATAGTTGTGAATTTTCATGAAATAATTATGATTATGTGAAAATTATATGAAAATCATGCCTATGTGTTTTATTTGTTGTCTTAATTAAATACACGTATTAAAGGGGTTGGAGTTCTACTGAGCGTTGGCTCATAATCGCACAGTTTGATTGTAGGGTTGGTGTAAAAGGGCCTGCACCACAAATGCATTATTTGAGATTCAAATTAAATTTTGTACTATTATTATTATTATTGTTGTTGTAAAAATTGACTCGGTTAAATGGATAAATATAGTTGTTGTCGTACTTTGTAAAACTGTTTCTTAGATTTGTGTTTTAAATAAAGAAAAAATTACATTTTAAACCCTCTAGGTATTGACACTTTTCTAAACGGTCCCTCTGCGTTTGAGCGTTTCATTTTAAACCCTCTAGGTATAAGCACGTTTTTAATTAGTCTTTCCGTCAGAAATTTCATCCAAACTAACAAGATTTTGAAGGCAAAACCGTCATTTTATATTTTTTAATCATTTTTTATTTTTCTTTTTTCATTTGTTATTTGACCCCCATCTCTTTCTTTCTCCAGCTCAAGACTCTTTATCTCTTCATCATTTCCCCCATCTCTCTCTATTCCTCCCTCTTTCCCTCCTTCTCCTCGCCAGCCGAAACTACCCCTTGTTATGGGGGGTGGCAACAGGGGAGGAACCACCCCTGTAATTAACGGGGGTAAACCACCCTTGTTTCGGGGGTGATTCCACCCCCGAAACAAGGGGTGGTTCCTCTCCCGTAACAGGGGGTGCAACCCTTTCTTTCGGGGGTATTTTCACCCCCTTCAACAGGGGGTGATACAACCCCTTCAACATGGGGTATATCACCCCCTATTGAAGGAGGTGAAAATATCCACCAAAATAGAGGGTGAAAATCCTTCACCCCTGTTGAAGGGGGGTGTTACCATCCCCTGTTCGGGCCGGCGGGGAGAGGGAGAGAGGCAGAGAGAGGAAGGAAGGAAGAATAGAGAGAGGGAAATAAAGAGGGAGGGAAAGAGAAATAATAGAGGAGGAAGAGAGAGAGAGAGTTGAGCGGGATAGAGAGAGAAATGTAGGGAAAAAAAGGAAAAAGGAAAAAATCATTAAAAAATAGAAAAATATGTAAAATGACAGTTTTGCCCCTCTATTCTATTAGTTTTAATAAAATTCTAATAGAAGGACCAATGAAAAACGTGTTTATACCTAGAGGGTTTAAAATGAAACGCTCAAACGGAGAGGGACCGTTTAGAAAAGTGTTAATACTTAGAGGGTTTAAAATATAATTTTTCCTTAAATAAAATATCGATTACTATTTTATATTATAGATACATAAAGAATCCTAGTTTGGATAGGTGGTGTTGGGTAGCATGGAATTGGAGCCGTGGAATTAGAAGTTGAAATGAAAATGTTGAAAAAAAAGACCCTAAAATAAAAATGAGTTAGCCTTTCAACCTACTATTTGGAATCAAAAGCAAATTGAATGACGTCAAAAAATAAATCGAATGACATCACCTTCTTTTGGAAACTTTTTTTTACACGTTTGCCCCCCCAATTTTTAATGGGCTTAATTGCTTGTATTCTAATATTAGTTGTATTTGAATTTGAAATAATCGAATTGATTATTCACTATTATAAAATTGATTCGATAAATCGACAAATTGTAATTGTCGCCGTCGTATTGCAAAAAAATAAAATAAAAAATTCTCCGATTTATGAGATAAAATATTGATCATTCAGTTTTAGTGTTAATTCTCTAAGGGAAGAAATCGCGTGGTGGCCCTTGAAAACCGGGTCGTTACATTTGGTATCAGGGTAAATATTTTTTTTTTTAAAAAAAAATTATTAATTACTTGTCGTCATCACTTGGAAAAATTTATCGGATTTTATAGAATGAAATATTGGTCGTTTTGTTATAGTTGTAATTCTCTAAGGGGAGAAACTTAATGGCGGTCCTAGAAAACCAGGTCGTTACACATGCCCTTTTATAGAGAGGGAAAATCAATCTGAAGAAGGCTTGGTGTTAAGGCATTCAATGGACAACACTAATCAACCTGAAATTACATACCTGAAAAGTCTTCAAGTTTTTGTAACTCCCAGCAGTTACATACCTGAAGAGACAATCTTTAGGTTTGTAACTTAAGTTATAAAACCTGCAATATATACGTTAGGCTGTGTTTGGCTATTTGGGTTGGAATTTTTCTAATTTGGTACAAAACATATCAAGTCTAAGCCAAACATTCCCTAAGAGCCACAAGGCTCAACGCTCAGGGCCAGGACCCAGGGGGCTTACCTAAAAGAGGTATCTCGAGTCTTAATAAATGACTTTTCATCTTCTTAGGTTATCGATGTGGGACAACCCATACTACACGTCAATCAATGTCTTCAAGTGGGTACTTTAATGAATAATTTTAATTCACCTCTTAAATAATTTTACACAAATAAATATACTACATTCATCTCCTCACCAAGGAGAACACATTAGTATATTTATATGTTCCAAATTATTATTGGGTTTCATAGATAATTGGGTCACAAAATTCTCAAAAACATCAATTATTACAACAGTCCCCTATATGAATGAAAACTGATCGGATAAACATGCATATGTAATGTAGACTCAAAACAAGAGAGAGTGAAAGAGAGAGAGAGTTCAAAAATAAAATAACCACATCAGGACATGTAACTTTTGTCCTCAAACCTTCCTTAGTAAGAATCTATCGGATTTACTCAGCCAACCAGTGAACATGATGTCTTGAACTATTCGACCTTTCATGTAAATCAAGATAATAGAAACAACATAGTTATTTTTTAGACACTTTCTATTCTGTGGTTGCGTTCATTTTGGCTTTGAACACCCTAGTGCTTCATGAATGTTTCTAGAGAATTTTGCCTTTTCATTTTCTTAGAACTGGTCCAGTTCTCACTCATATAGGTGATATTCTATAAAGAGTATTCTGTTATACCCCAATTGAAATTTTCAAGATATAAAAATCATTAAAAGTTACACTTATCATTAACCATATTGCAAATATCACTATTATGCCATAGGAATGAGCCGTAAAATTTATCTACTCAGTAATACACCCACAATCACCTTTATAATTCGGTTGTCCCTTTGAACTTAGATCATGGGATCTCAAGTCAACTAGGTTGAGTTGCCATTATGATGACTTTTTCGTAATAAGTTTTAAACCTATTTCCCTCGATAAGTAGTTTACTCTATTTTGTGTAAAACCTTTGGTCAATGGATCCACAATATTATCTTTTGACTTGATATGATCAATTGAGATAACTCCATTAAAGAGTAATTACCATACAGTATTATGCCTTCGACGTATATATCAGGACTTACTGTTATATATACTACTCTGTGCTCTCCCAACTGCTGATTGACTATCATAATGTATGCAGATAGTTAGCACAGGCTTAGTCCACATTGGAATATCTTCCAAAAATTGTGAAAGCCATTCTGCTTCTTCTTCTGCATTATCTAAGGTAATAAATTCAGATTTCATTGTGGATCTGGCAATACATGTTTGCTAAGAGGATTTCCACGGCACTGAATCTCCTCATAATATAAAGACATATCCACTTCTGGATTTGGTGTCTTTAGTATCAGATATCCAATTTGCATAATTGAACCCTTCAAGTACTGCCCGATATCTCGTATAATGCAAACCATAATTTTGAGTATATCTTAAATATCTCAAAAGCCTCATGATAGCTTTCTAGTGTTCTCTACCTAGATTGCTAGTAAACGTACTTAATTTACTTACTGCATAAGTAATATCAAGTCTCGTACAATTCATTATGTACATTAAACTGCCTATTATTCGAGAATATTACAACTGAGATACACTCTCACCAGTATTTTTAAAAAGATGTTGATTAACATCTACTGGTGTTCTAGCTATACTAAAATCATCCTTGTCAAATTTTTCAAAGACCTTCTCGACATAATGAGATTGAGATAAGATCAATCATTCAGATGTTCTTGTAATTTTAATTCCAAGAATGACATCCGCTTTTCCCAAATCTCTTTTCACAAGTATATTTGTTAACATTTGTTTAGTAGATTTTATGATTTTATCACTACTATCTGTAACGACTTGGTTTCCCCAGGCGATTACTCGGTTTCTCCTATGGAGAATTCCACCACGAAAATTTTACAATTTATAAATAAATTAGTATTACAATTAAATTCGTTCCGATACCACCTGTAATGACCTGGTTTTCCAGGACTGTGACTTGGTTTCTCCGTTTGAAGAATTAATACTAAAATCGATTAACCGAATTTTCACTCTATAAAATCGGATAAATTTTATAATGCAACGGTGAGAAGAAATAAATAATTCATTTTATAAAAATCTTTTAATTTAAAATGCGGCGGCGATAATTATAATTATCGAATTTATAATTTGTCAATTTATCGATTGATTTTACAACGGTGAATAATAAATATAGTTGTTACAGATTTAAATAGGAATTCAACTAAAATTCCTTGTTAAGGGTTCATCATCCAGATCAACAGGTTAATATTAATACATTTAATTTATTGATTTATTATGCACGCGTTAATACAGAGTGATAATATTGATTGAGTTATTAATATCAAATAATATTATGGATAATACATGAGTGGAAAATTTCTCAGAAACCATGTTGCCATTATGGATAATACATAATAAGCAATTAATAAAAATAATATTATTAGGAATATTATTTTCTTGGATAAATTACACTCAACTTATCAATTTAACAAATCAATTTTGCAACAGTAAATAATAAGTACAATTATTATAAATTAAATAGAAATTTAACTAAAATTTCATGTGCAATCTCATTCTCTCCGGCCCTGTAATATCTTTAAAATATTACGGTAGCCTCATTGGATTGAGTCTATTTCAATTCCAACAGGTCTACGACCTCAATAATTTTTCTACTTGGCATGACCTTTCAAGTCTACTGCCATATCCCATAACCAGCATTTATCAATTTCATCCAACATTTCAAGTCAACATATCGCAACAACCCCTTTTTTCTCCAATTAAATACGAAAATATAATTTCACAATTTATATAGAAGACAGTAAACACCTTTAAATTAATACTTCCAATTCAATGACAATTCCTATGGTGCACGCCTAACATTATACTAATCCAGACTCACTTTACTACTATAAGTAAGTTGCATTAGTCAAGTGCCACCTAAAATGTTACTATGTTCAAATTGGAATTATAGAGACCAAAGTGAAATAATTGTAACAACACATTGGTGTGAAGTGTCAAATCAACAAAAAATACATAGCGGAGACATCAATGCATATAAATATGGACTAAACCCCAATCCTTGGACTTATGTATAAGCACCATGAATAGTTTCGTTGTTTCGCACCCTCGGTGAGGTATATCCATCAGCATATATTTTACTTCAGATCTATTTATTGTTTTTAACTTTTAATGTATTAACCATTAACCATATTGTTTACACATTCTAGTGTTCTAGTCTCCAGATTTTGGTGAAAAGTTACATATTATATTACATTAAATGACTGAAATGTGCATAAATTATAAGGATGTTCTATTGACAGATTTCTTATATTACTTACTCGGCTAATTAGCATGACCATTTAAATGATTTTCCGTTGTTCGGTAACTTGTTTTGATGCATGAATGTATTCAATCTTCCATAAAATCTATAAGGCCGAGTTTAGTCATGACTAACACATATTGGAATCACAAAAATGTATATAATAAATGAGAAGATTTTATGACCAGGCAAATGTCTACAAGCAATGGTGCCAGAAAATACCAACTAAAAATTCAATGAGAAGAACTCATTCTAGAGTTGCCTATAAAATGTATTCCCGTCCCAATTTATGGAGCACTTCTTTCTCTTGGTACACCTAAGAAATTCTCCGGCACTCTCCCTCCTCCCAGTAAAAGAAGTATATTTCAGTGAGGTTTATAGATTTGGGAAGTACTAAATTGGGCTAACTATACGTATTCTCAAGAGTTTGAGGTGTAAAATATTATATTTGAGGTGTAAAGTGGGAAACACGTGAATGGTTCGGTGGTGTGCTTGTTTTGGTTGTCAGCTGAGGCCGCATTTGCAAAATGACAAACCATAATTTACTGAAGAACAAAAAGTGAACTGATAATAATTGAAGTTCCCAAGCCAATTGTGTACTGTAAAAGCGTACCGGAGAAACTTTCCCTTTGCATATCATGTACCTATCTCACTAACGTATTTTCTAAAAACTTTTCAATCATAGGTTATAGTTTTTAAACATTAATTTATTTAGTTCGAGTAATGAGTACCATAACTCAAGTTTAGAGCAGTCGCAAACACACTCTGATACCAACTATAACGATCTGATTTTCTAGGGTCATTACTCGGTTTCTCCCTTGGAAAATTCCACCACGAAAATTTTACCGTTTATAAATGAATTAGTGTTACAATTAAATTCGTTCTGATATCACCTGTAACGACGCGATTTTCCAGGGCTGTCACTTGGTTTCTTCGCTTGAAGAATTAATACTAAAATCGATTGACCAAATTTTCATTCTATAAAATCGGGTAAATTTTATAATGTAACGGCGACAAAAAAATAATAATTCGTTTTATAAAAATATTTAATTTACAATGCGGAAGCGATAATTATAATTATCGAATTTATAATTTGTCAATTTATCGATTGATTTTACAACGGTGAATAATAAATAAAGTTATTACAGATTTAAATAAGAATTAAACTAAAATTCCTTATTAAGGGTTCACCATCCAGATCAACAGGTTAATATTAATACACTCAATTTTATTGATTTATCACGCACGCGTTAATACAAAGTGATAATATTGATTGAGTTATTAATATCAAATGATATTATGAATAATGCATGAGTGGAAAATTTCTAAACCATGTTGCCATTATGGATAATACATAATAAGCAATTAATAAAAATAATATTCGCTATAGGAATATTATTAGGAATATTATTTTCTTGGATAAATTACACTTAATTCATCAATTTAACAAATCAATTTTGCAATACTAAATAATAAGTGCAATTATTACAAATTAAATAGAAATTCAACTAAAATTTCACACGCAGTCTCATTATCTCCGGCTCTGCAATCAAAACTATGGGGTTGTAAGCTAACACTCAGTAGAACTTCAACCCCTCTAATTCGTGTATTTAATTAACGCGATAATAAAACACATAACATGATTTCCACATAATCGTAATTATTTCATAAATTTAATAGTAAAAATTCAACGACAATAATAACGTAAATCTCACAATAGGGAAATTAAATATATACATTAAAAGAGTTAAAAATTATACCTGTAATCCGAAGTCGAAATCCGAGCCGGAATAGTTAAAAATATTCAAAACATATATATGATTCATTTCAAAATCCCAATTCTGTGGCTCCTGTTCACCAGAAGGATATTTATCCCATTTTTCTCTTTTTATTTAGTAAACTTTAGCCATGTTTAATGAATTGGTGATGATCATCTTTATCCCCTTTTTATCTCTCTCTTTATATATATATACTAGTGTATAACCCGTGCCTGAAGGCACGGGTGTAAAAGAAATTGAACCTATTTTTTTTTTTTTTATATATATAATCTCCTATGTTTACACAATATTCTAATGGCGAAAGAAACAGAGGAGCTCGGAGGTCCAACAATGACGAATGCAGAGTCAGTGATGGAAGAAAAGATTCACCAGTGCCCTATTTGTTTTTGTCTTTTTTTCTCCGGTCAAGCACTCAACAGCCATAAAAGAACACATGGAATTGCTTTATTGACATACTCTTCCTCCTGCTACTACTACTAAAGTAAATCATCTTCACCTTCATCACCATTTTTATCCTCAAAATACTTTCGAAGAACCCAAAATAAAAAAAATAAAATAAAATTACCCATATAATATAGCACGTGCATCTCACGTGCTAAAATCCGTCCAAATTAACACTACTATTTGATAAAAGGGTTACATGAAAAATCGACAACAAAAAAAAGGATGACATTGAAAATAAAATAAAATTGCAGGGCCACATAAAAAACAAATAGCAAATAGGAGGATAAAAAATATATAATTTGTCCAATCAATAAAAAATTCAAAATTAAATTATTATTTCATTTTTAATCCTGTTTATTAGAATTTATGAAAACATTAATATTCAATTTCTTAATAGATAAAAAAACTAAGAAATGAAATCAAATCTATGAATATATTTGTTAGGAAAATCAAAAAAAAAATGAGAGATTAACAGAAATGAAAAACTAATAAATAAAAGTACTCTAATTGCCTTTCGTATGAAGATACTGCAAGTTGTGGTAGACCATGGTGGAGTGACTGAAGTGATCTTTGCACCACAGTACATAAGATGGAGATGACTTTTTCTTCTTCGTGTTGTATTTGTTTTCTTGCACTTTGTCCCCTAAAAATTGAATAATTGGCAAATTCTGGAAAAGAATTGAAACGTTTTTTAATTTTCTTCCTAGATTTTTATTTTTCGTCTCAATTTTTTATTTTTATTTTGTTGGAAACACAAACAAAAAAAGGGAAGTAGAAACAGTAAGGCGACATTTGTTTAGTGTTTCTATTCCCAAAAAAGGTAAGAACAAAAATAGAAATATGGGAATGAAAAATATGTTCTTGTTTTTTACCCAATTCTTAAGAATAGAACAAAAACCAAAATTTGGGAACAAATAAAAACACTAATCAAGTAGATTGACCCAAGTACTTGGCGACAACTTTCGCCAAAGCTCCACTGGAATCAACAACAGGGATGACAACCATCATTAACTTGCTTGCATCCTAAAATTCCAAATCCAAAGAAAAATTAATCACATAAAAAAATGAAAAACAAATGATTAAAAGGTTGGAGCTTAGTTTAAATATGAACAAATTCATGTGGCAAATATGAACAAATTCAATATCTAAAACCCAATTTGATGGCAGTGGTGATGAGACTGCGAGATTTTTCCATTCCAATTTCAAGATTTAAAACCCTAAACGTTCAAATCTAAAACCCAAATTCGAAAATTTAAAATAAAATGAAATCGTAAGGCAGAGAGCATACCTGAAGGTTTTGAGGTCGGCGCGAGCATCAACAGTGGGTTTTAGATCAAATTACATATGGAAGATGGTCCTCATGAGCAAGCCAACGCAATTTCTTTGAATTTCTCATGGCGATGGAAAGAGAGAGCGATCACTAGGCATTCAAGAAATTAGGAAAGAAATAAGGAATTATAATGACAAAAAAAAAAAAAAAAAAAAAAAAAAAAACAGGGTAAAAAAAAATTAAAAAAATTGAGCGAATCCCTCAACTGCAATGAAAAAGGAATGAAAAAAGTTAATTAAGATGTTTAAAAATGAAAAAAGAAAACAATATTTATTTATGGAAGTAATTAAAGTTTAATTCAAAGGTTAATTAATTAAATTAATTTTTTTAATTAAGGAAATGAGTTAATCATTTGTCCAAAATTGAGTTAATTTCTTTATATTTGTCCTAGTCATCAAATTTATTTAGTCTCGTCAGCAATTTTGTTTGTTCTAGTCATATTTTTTGTCCTAATCATAAGTTTATCCTAATCAGCCAAAAAACCATCCTGTTTTATATATATATATATATATATATGGGAAATGAGAACACCCCACCGCCTCTCCTTATTCTCCTTAACTATTATTATTTTAAAGTTGCCACATGTCCCACCTTAATACATACCTTATATATATATATATATAAAACTTAAAATTGGAAGCCTAAACTTGAGAATGAATGAGAGTACATAAAATTATTTTTCTTGATTCTCATTGATTTCTCTATTTATTATTTTATTTAAATGAGTTTAAATATTATGCTTATTCTTAAATATAAGAATTTGGGTGAATTTAATTGTTATTTATAATTAATATAGCGGGTTTAATGAAATTAAAATATTTTTTATATTTAAAATAATGAGTTTTGCCTTTTAAATAAAAGACAATTTTTAGAATAAATAATAAAAAATCATACTTGAGTTTTTTAATGTAAAAAAAAATATTTTTCTTCTTTTAACTTTTTTATTTTTCATATAAGTGTTTATAAAAATGACGGAAAAAAATCGATTTCCATTTTCTCAGTGTAAAAAAATATTTTCCTTTTTGAACTTTTTATATTTTTTATTTCTCATATAAGGGTTTATAAAAATAATGAAAATAAAAAATGGATTTCATTTTTATGCAATATTTCATATACATGAGTCCATAACACCATTTTTTCTTGATTCTCCTTGATTTTACTATTCATTATTTTATTTAAATGATTTTAAATACTATGCTTATTCTTAAATATAGGAATTTGAGTGAATTTAATTGTTATTTATAATTAATATAGTGAGTTTAATGAAATTAAAATATTTTTTATATTTGAAATAATGAGATTTGCCTTTTAAATAAAAGATTTTTTTTTAGAATAAAAAATAAAAATGATATTTGAGTTTTTTTAATGTAAAAAAATTATTTTTATTTTTTTAACTTTTATATTTTTTATTTTTCATATAAGTGTTTATAAAAAATGAAAGAAAAAAAATCGATTTCTCTTTTTTAGTGTAAAAAGAAATATTTTTATTTTTTGAACATTTTGTATTTTTTATTTCTCATATAAGGGTTTATAAAAATAATTAAAAAAAAATAGATTTATTTTTTATGTAATATTTCATATACATGAGTTAAAAATGACATTTATATATCATATTATATAATCTAATCAGATAACAAAAACTAAAAGTGAAAGCCTAAGCTTTCAAATGAATTAGAGCTCACCAACTCTATTTTCCTTCCTTCTCATAATTTTGAGTACATTTTAATTATTGAAATTATTTTTCAATTAATTTTATTGTCATAATTCTACCAATTGAATGCTTTTATATGTGAGCATGTCAAAAGCTTCCATTATTTTATTATAATAATCCCACTAAAACCTTTATATTAATTTCACATAACTTCACCAACTATTAGAATTTGGGAGGACTCCAAAATGTTCTCTATATATAAGGATTCTTTTTTTTTTTTTTTTTTTTTTCATACCATAATTGTACACTCTTTAAAATTGTCTTTATATATATATATATATTCTTCAAACTTTTGCTATTATCAATACCTTGACAATGTATTTGCCAAAAAATCATCAATTCTTGTCATTCAATTGTAAAACAATAAGTTCGGGTTATGTGAAATTCTTGAAACGAGGATTTCGAAATTGAGATTGACGTCGAGATCGAAAGAGCCCGATAATAAGGTGACATGTCTATCTAAATATGAGAAATTTATTCATCATATTTATTTTTCTTTGTTTTTTCGAATGAAATTTAGGTTCAATTTGTGTATGAAGCTTGAGTTTTCTTTATATATGTGTTTCATTTATTGGCTTAAAGTTTTATTAATATTGTTATTTTATTTTATTTTATTTTAGGGAATGAGTACATGATATTATCGAACATCATAGTATGAAATAGAACGATTGATTTTTTATAGATAACTATATAATTAAATTAGGATACCCTATTACAATGCATAAATTATGAACTAAGTCATATATCTTGAGATTTCATGTATTAAGTAACTTAGCAATAAAATCTGAAATGATGATATTTATTGGATATTATTTTATGCAATTTTTAGGGACTCATATTATATTGTGAAAAAAAATCATGTATCTGTAAAAAAAAAAAACTTAAAATTGAAAGAAACAACTCATGGTTTATGGAATGTTTACACTAAAAAAAAAATTAACTCAATCATTTTCTTTCATCCAAAAATTTAAAAATTTTTAAATACACCGGACAACTGTAATAATCTGATTTAATCTATATCTTTGGAATATTACACTTAAGAATGAATAAGATCTCACAATTTTTTTTTTAATTCTCTTTAATTTATCTCTTTTAACATTTTATTTTGTTTAAATGAGTTTTAAGCATTATCTATCATTAATATAATAATTTTAGTGCCTTTAATTATTATATACTACTACTATATGGTTCAAAGAACTTTAAAAGTTTTCTTATATTTCAAATAGTGAGATTTTTCATTTAAATAAAAAATTATTTTTTTTATGACAAATAACAAAAAATTATGAATGATTCACTTACTAGACTTTTTATTTTTTTAAAATAGCATTTTTTTTCTTCATGTTTTTATATTGTTTGTTTCTCATATAAATGTTGACAAGAGTAATTAAAAAAATATTTTTTATGAAACAAATTTCATATACAAAATGAGCTTAAAAATGACAAACAATTGAAAATAACAATTAGAAAATTCATAAACCCACAATTTTTGAACTTTAGTGAAACACTTACTAAATAAATTCTCATATGAATACTTCACCAAATAATTAAAAAAAATAACTAAATGAAATAGTTTATATATAATAAAATCCCTTATCTTAATTCTCCTTAATTTCTCCCTATTTTAACATTTATTTTGTTTAAATGGATTTTAAGCATTATGTATCATTAATTAATATAAAAAATTTAATGAATTTAATTGTTATTTATTATTACGGGTTTAAAGAATTTTAAAATTTTTCTTATATTTGGAATAGTGAAAATTTTCATTTAAATAAAGGATTAATTAAACTTTATCTCCCATGTGATTTGACCGATTTGCACTTACCCCCCTGTGGTTTGAAAATCGCCACTTACCCCTCCCGTAGTTAGATTTTCAAACCACTTACCTTCTGATATAGGGGGGTAAGTGTAACAAATATCTGACCATAAGGGGGTAAGTGACGATTTTCAAACCACAAGGGGATGAAGTGAAAATTGGCTAAACCACAGGGGGTAAAGTGCTATTAACCCTTAAATAAAAGATATATATATATATATATATAATAAATAACAAAAAACCATGAATGACTCACTTACTAGACTTTTTATTTAAATTTTTTTCATAATTTTTTATTCTTCGTTTCTCATATAAGTGTTGATAAAAGTAATTAATTTTTTTTTATGCAACCAATTTCATATCATATCATAGAAGAGAACCTAAAAGTAGAAGCTCAAGCCTTCAAATAAATTAGATCTCTCCAACATTTTTTTCTTTCTTTCTTGAGATTTTGAGTATATTGAATTATTAAAAGTGTTTTTTTAATTAATTTCATTGTCATAATTCCACTAATTAAATTTAGTTTTTAAAATTGAGTTTTAACTATTCATTGTCTATTCCTCTTCCTTTTATATTAACGTTCCAACTTTTTGAGATTTCATCAACACAATTTTTCTTATTTATCAGCATTTTGGGTATATTTAAATTACTAAGAATATTTGTTAATTAATTTCATTTAAATAATTTGAACACACACATTTATTTAAAATTAAAATTATGTTGAACTAAAATTTTATCGTTTCATCAAACATTAAAAAAGACTTTTTAATTTCCACACCCAAAAGTAAACTATTCATAATGCTAACTGAAAACAAATATTATAAAATAGAAAAAAAAAATCAAACACTGCAAAATAACATATAATTCATCCACTGAAATAAAAATAAAATAAAATAACAATACATACCCCACTAACTAAAACAAAATATTTTTCCAAAAACAATATGTATAAAATTATATTTGAATAAATCAAATAAAATACATGTAAAAATTATTTCAAAACTCGCGCTTAGCGCGGGTCTAAACTAGTACTAATATATAAAAATGGAAGGAGAGAGAAGCTTTTAATGAGGTTTGAGAATGACTCCTTTAAGCTTTTTGGTAAGTTTTGATTTTATTTTTCATTAATTATTATCACCTCATACTAAGTACTTATGTTTTTTTTTTTTCCTTTTTCTTTTTTCATCAATATGCCTCCTCCAAGTCTTTTGAAAACTTCACAAAAAAAAAAAAAATAATAATATTAAAATATATAGTTATTTTTAATTTCAAAAAATAATTATAATTATAAATAGAAAATTCACAAACCTAATATTTTTTAACCGAGTGAAAGTATTAGTAAATAAAATCTCATATGAAAACTTCACCAAATAATCTAAAAAAAAAATTAAATTAAACAACTTATATATGAAGTGTAATTAAATTTTATAGATAAAAAATATTTAATTTTTAGAGTAATTTTAAATTTAAAAATTTCAGCAGCAAATACTCTTTACGTACTAAAAAAACACGAAACACTATCGTTTGATCCCAAAAGTTAAAAAAAAAAAAAAGAAGAAGAAGAAGAAGTTAGAATAGAAAATGTATTATATAAATCAACAATTTTTAATACTCATAATAATTTCAAATTCTAAAAATTCAGCACAAAGTACTTTTTAAATACTAAAAAAATGTAGCAACCATCATTTGATCCCAAAAGTATTAAAAAAAATTTATAAATATATTTACATAAACAGAATTTAAAAACCAAAATTGTAATTCTTTTAAGAGGGTTATAAAAGTAATTTTTTAAATGAATGGGAGTTCACCAATTCTATTTTATTTATTTCACATAAATTTGAGTATATTCTAATTACTAGAAGTATTTTTTATTTGATTTTATTATCATAATTCTACCAATTTAATACTTTTAATGTGTGAGTATGTCAAAAGTTTTCAGTCATTTTGTTGTCATAATTCCATTAAAAGCATATAATGCCACTAAATGTTAAAATTTGAGAGGATTCCAAAATACTCTCTATATAAGTATTCTTTTCTTTTCACCTCGTAATTGGACATACTTTAAAATTGTCTAAATTTTTATTATTCTTTTGCTTATTCTTTGCACTTTTGCTATTATCAATACATTGCCAATGTATATGTCAAGAATTTGTCAACATCTTGCAAGCTTCGCATATTACACTTAACACCTCAAAATTCTTAAGTAATTCCTATCAAACCCAATAATTACACTTTTTTCCCCAAACTTAACAAATACTTATTATAAATTTTAATAATTCCCAAAAATTATCACGTATATATTTATACCCAAATTTACAAAATTGTTCCAAAAATTTTGAACTTATATGAAAATAAAATTTTCCAAAAATATAAATTTTTAGGGTATTACACTATCCATACTAAGCATGTCATCTACATATAAACATACAATAACGTAACATGACTCAATTGTCATAATGTAGACACAATTGTCACATTCATTGAGCTTAAAATTATTTGACAATATAACTGTAACGGTCTGGTTTCCCAGAGCTATTACTCGGTTTCTTCTATGGAGAATTCCATCACGAAAATTTTACCGTTTATAAATAAATCAGTATTACAATTAAATTTGCTCTGATACCACCTGTAATGACCTGGTTTCCTAGGGCCGTCACTTGATTTTTTCACTTGGAGAATTACTATTAAAATCGATTGACCGAATTTTTACTCTAAAAATCGAGTAAATTTTATAATGCAACGGCGACAAGAAGTTAATAATTCTTTTTATAAAAATATTTTAATTTACAATGTGGCGGCGATAATTATAATTATAGAATTTATAATTTGTCAATTTATCGATTGATTTTACAACGGTGAATAATAAATACAGTTGTTACAAATTTAAATAGGAATTCAACTAAATTTCCTTATTAAGGGTTCATCATCCAGATCAACAGGGGAATATTAATATATTCAATGTATTGATTTATCATGCACGCGTTAATATAGAGTGATAATATTGATTGAGTTATTAATATCAAATAATATTATGGATAATACATAAGTAGATGTAGCGATGCATGGAATGGAGTTTGACGGTATTGAATTATAGGTGACTTTTGATTTCAGGACCCTACATAGAAAACAATTGTTCTAGAATCGAGTGTTACTAACATGACTGTGCGGTGCATTATGAATTATTATTGTTTTGAATGAAATTTCGAGGACAAAATTTATTTAAGGGGGGTAGATTGTAATATCCTGAAAATTTATATTTTTGAAAAACGTTATTTTTATATAAGTTTAAAAATTTTGGGACGATTTTGTAAATTTAGGTTTGAATATATACGTGATAATTTTTGGGAATTATTAAAATTTATAATAAGTATTTGTTAAGTTTGGGGGAGAAAGTGTAATTATTGGGTTTAATAGGAATTATTTAAGAATTGTGGAGTGTTAAGTATAATATGCGAAGCTTGCTTGGGAAGCCACCTATTTGTGGCCGAAAATTAAAAAGGAAAAAAAGGGAAGAGGGTTATTAAAATAGATTATTTTATAACGTTATGCAGATCAAGTAGATTTTTAAATATGAAAAATGGTTTTTATTATCCGAATATGCCATAATTGTTTTCTCGTCAGGCAGGCATGTTCTGCGAGATGTGGATTACCTGTCAAGAAAGACCTGCATGGGGAATATATTTTGTTACCTGTCAAGCAAGTTCTGCAGGGCGGATATTTGTTGTTATCTGTCAGGCAAATTCTGCAGAGTAGATATTTGTTATTACTTGTCAAGCAAGTCCTACATGGTGGATATTTGTTGTTACCTGTCGAGTAAGTCCTGCAGGGTAGATATATGTTGAGCTGTCAGCAGTGCAAATCCTGCAGGTGGCTGCCCCTACTATTGGAGATATTAAATGGTCCTGGTACTGATAGCCACCTTAGATGGCACAGTCGTATAAGATAAGGTATTGTCGTAACTCTCGATCGTGAGGTAAACGATCCTATGTTTGGTAAGAAAATATGTTATTTTATTATATACAAGTGAATTGACTAGTGGATTTAAATTCGGTCGTTCTGTTACGATGATATTTTTGTTGAGATTTAAATACGGCCCAATGTGGCTACATTTTATTGGAAAATAGATTTGGATAAAAATACTTGATCCATAAAATATTTTTATACTATAAAGACAGTACACCGATAAAAATAATTTAGATAGATATTGGTCCACAACTAACGTGAAGTGGAGTTGGAGTGTGGGGTTAATAATAAGACTAGTGGGAGCCAATTGTTACATGTGAATGTTAACTTGAAATTTTAAACTTCCATAAAAATAACGTTTTCCAAAAATATAAATTTTTAAGGTATTACAATAACATTGCCAAATTTCTCATGCCATTGTTTTGGCACTTGTTTTAATCCATACAAGGATTATACAAGTCGACATACTTTATTCTCTTTTCTAGGAAACATAAACCCTTCTAGTTGTTCCATATAGATTTTTTCATCTAATTCACTATTCAAGAAAGCAGTTTTAACATCCATTTGATATATCTCAAGATTATGAATAGTTACTATTTCTATTAACATACGTATAGATGTGATTCTTGTTACTAGTGAATAAGTATAAAAATAATCTATACCATTTATCTGCTTGTAACCTTTAGTTACAAATCTTGTTTTATATTTATCAATTGATCCATCTACTTTTATTTATTTTTAGTAAAGATCTATTTACACCCTAGTGGTTTTGTTCCAGATGGAAGATCTACTAGTGGGACCATGTATAATTTTGAAGGATGGACTCAATTTTACTATTCACAGCCTCTTTCCAAATAGAGGCTTCAGGCGTAGACATAGCCTCCCCAAAGTTTGAGGTTCATATCCTATCATATAGGTATAAAAATCAGGATCAAAAGATTTTAAAACTTTTATCATTTTATTACGTTTAGGTTCAATCTCATCCTCATGGGAATTACTAGAAGTAGTATCAATTGTTCTCTTTAAAGAACTCAACTCAATAGAAGTCTTGCAAGGAAACACATTCTCAAAGAATAATGCATTCCTCGATTCAATAATCGTATTCTCGTGCAAATTTTCAATTTTTGATTTATGAATAAAAAATTGATATGTGCTACTATTTTGTACATATCCAATGAATACACAATCAATAGTTTTTGGTCTTATTTTAGAATCTGAAAGCATAACTTTTGTAAGACACGCCCACACTTTTAATTATGAATATGAAGGCTTTCTTTCTTTCCACAATTCATTAGGGGTCTTTTCTAATTTTTTGTGAGGTAATTTGTTTAAAACAAAATTCACTTTTAAAACAGTCTCCCCTCCATAAGTTCTAAGGTAGACCAGAACTTATTAACAAAGAGTTAATCATTTCTTTTAAAGTTCTGTTCTTTCTTTCAACAACTTCATTTTGCTGAGGTGAATAAGGTGTTGTAGTTTGGTGGATTATTCCATATTGTGCACAAAACTCACCAAAAGGTAAAACATATTCTCTACCTCTATCACTACGCAACATTTTAATTTTTTTGTTAAATTGTTTTTCAACTTCAGTCTTATAATGTAGAAACATGTCTAATGTTTCATCTTTACTTCTTAAAAGATAAATATAATAATATCTTGTATAATCATCAATAAAAGTAACAACGTACTTTTTCCCTATTCTAGTGTATACAAATTTTAAACCGCAAACATCTGTGTACACTAACTCTAGAGGTTCACTTTTCTGTTCAATTGAAAGAAAAGAAGTTCGAGTCAATTTTGACTCCGCACAAGTCTCACATTTGTGACTTGTATTATCTTGACATTTTGGAATTAAATTCATATTAATTAATTTATGTAAAGTATCATAATTAACATATCATAAATGACCATGCCACACATCCAAAGACTCAATCATATAAGCAGAAGAAGTACAGGTTTTATTATTATAGTTATTTTTTGGGATTACAATCATCACATTAAGCTTGAAAAAGTCTTCATTTCATATAGCTTTTTCCCACATACATCCCATTCTTAGTAAGTACAAACTTATCATATTCAAACACTAGCCTAAAAGCCTCCTTACTCAGCAACAATTCAAAAATCAGATTCTTACAAATATCTGGTACATGCAGTACATCGTTCAGGGTAAGTTCCTTACCAGTTGTCATTTTCAACACAACCTTTTCCTATCCTTCAACCTTAGAAGTTGAAGAGTTCCCCATATAGAGTTTTTCCCCAGATTCCAATGGCTGATAAATGGTAAACATCTTCTTATCAAAGTATATGTGGCGGGTAGCACCAATATCCACATACCATTATCTGAGATTGTTAACGAGGTTGACTTCAGATACAACCGTTGACAAATTCATCTCGGAAACCTCATCAGTAAGGTGTTCCACTTCAGTCACATGAGCCTGAGTTTTAGGCTTCTTTCCTTTTGGTACAGTTCTCTTGTGAAAATCTTGAGCACGATGTCCCATCTTGCCACAAGTATAGTAGTTGTCCTTGAACTTTTTGTTTGCAGCTCCATTATTCGAGCTTGATTTAATTTGCTTTATCTTCTTGTGAGATTCTATGACATGGGCTTTTGACATCATAGAATTATGACGCTCATGTTTAGAAGAGATATGATTTTCTTCTTCGATTCTCAATTTGATAACCAAGTTTTCAAGAACCATCTCATTTCTTTTATGTTTGAGATAATTGTTGAAGTCACCCCATGATAATGACCACTTCTCAATCACAGCTGCCACTTGAAATGACTCACTAAGAGCCATTTCTTCAGCATAAATGTTATGCAAAAGGACATGGAGCTCTTCAGTTTGACTGATGACTATCCTCGAGTCCACAATTTTGTAGTCTAGAAATCTTCCGACTATGAATTTCTTAGTCCCAACATCTTCCGTTTTGTGATTTTTCTCCAGGGACCATCATAGTTCTTTTGTCGTCGTGACCACATAATACACATTGTCGAGTGTATTACTCAGTCTATTCAGGATATAGTTCTTGCATATGAAATCATAATGTTTTCTTGCATCAAAAACAACAACAGTCTGAGTGTCAGACTGTCCAGTTATGGCAGGAGCATTCTTGCGGAGGAATTTTGCCAAGTTCAATGTTGTCAGGTAGAATAACATCTTCTGCTCCCATTTCTTGAAGAAGCGTCCATCAAACTTCTCAGACTTTTCTCTACGTGGAGTCGGCATAGGATGCACAACAGGTGCAAGTACAACAGGTGGTGCAACACCTTGATTAGCAACCGCAACAACAGTAACAGTAACATCATTTGAAGACATTTCTCTTGTAAGAAAACACAAATAAAAATATAAGAAACTTTATTACTGGATTGTTTTTCAAACAAAATTAGAATTGTTAAAATAATTTTGAAAATTTGTTTTTAGATTGTTTGTATATTTAGTTAGAAATTAATTAAATAATTAAACACTTAATTATTTAATCAATTATTAATTGAAAAATAAATATAAAGAAGAAACAATTCTAATTTTTTTATTACATAAACATTCCAGATAACATTACAAGAAAAGTAATACAATCAAAATAGTAAAAGAGAAAAAAGAAAACTTGCCGTAAAATAAGAAAACAAACAGAAATAGATTACTTACTATGTAATAACGAGAAATAGAAACTGAAATACTAGAATAGAAAATCGAGGTAATCGTTTGACGATTTGTCCTTAAAGAAGATTTCGTCCCCGCTAAGTGCTTATAGTTGAATGAATGTCTACCTCCTAGGATACAACAATCACACTACTACTGGTACCAATAATAGAAATCAGAAGCCGGGCGAACAGAAAAAGTGTAGAATTCTCTCAAGAACTGTCTCAAAAACAAGAACAACGTAGACAAGAAAACATAATGCAATGCAACTTATGGGATGCCTAATGCTGATTGGTAGCGCGAAATTACATTGCTACTTTCACCGCAACTGTACGGGTCAAGTTTTATAGAATAGGGAAGAGTAAGGATTGTCGTATCCATAGAGATTGGATTAAATTGTCATTGAGTACTGCGATTATCATAATCGAACTTTATTTAGGCGATTAAAATTGGATTTTTGTTTATAATAAATAATATACTAAATTGACAATTAAACTAATTAAACTATAATACTAAATATATTATATGAGAATAGATTATCTAGGGATTAACTTCGTTTACGTATACGTGTTTGATCCAATCTAGTTTACATTAACGACATTCAAATCTATCCAACAATCTAGGTAACAAAAACTCACTCACTACCTCTCCTGAGTGTAAAGTAAATGAACATGTGATTTTGCGTCAATGCCAAAGTCCCCCTCAAACGTCTATATGACACTTAGTCACATGAGTCTCGCCCCAATCTCACTGATTGCATACTTTCTAACGCTCTCCCAGGTCATTAGATCGTCGCGTTGTGTTTAAATCCTAGTTCGAATTCAGGGTTACCTTTCCCGAGTGTTAAACCTAGTATTCTCAATATATCTTAATAAGCATATAAAAGTGGAAGAATGGTAAACACAATCGAATAGGCAAGAACAACCGATAACAAAATAAAGATTAAACAAACGACGTATATTAGTAAACTACATCAATCCCATAGATAATCAGTGTTCAACTCTTGGCCATAACCATATATTCAATGATAAACAATATATACATGTTCAAACAACCAAAAACAAGTTAAGAATAAAGCGAGAAACAAGAGAGAATAGTCGTTATCTGAAGGTGGTATCCGTAAAAATCGCTTCGATCTTGTTTTTGCTTCTCCAATTGTGTTCATCCTCTTTGGTTGGTTGAGAGCCTTTTAGAACACTCCAAAAACACTCATTAGGTGTTATTTGAATAATGGGATTGGATTGAGAACAAAAAGGAAATAAACAAAAATATCTAAAAAATATTTAAAACAGGTGACCATTGACCGCTGAAAATGTAGCAACTCTTTGTACTTTGACTGCTGTAGCGGTGGCGCTGCAGATGCTGAAAGGCCTTTTTGCTTGTTTTTCTACTATTCTTCCACCACCGTTCCACCGATTAGCTTGAATTTCAACTGTTTTAGCTACTTTTCGTCCCAAACACCTGATTTATACAAAAAATAAATAAAAACTAATTAAAATAAATTAAAACACTATAAAAATACTCAAAAACTACCAAATTCGATTTGGAAATAAATGAATAAATTCCACCTATCACTGAGAAATGCATGCCCTTTTATAGGGAGCGAAAATCAACCTGAAGAAGGCTTGGTGTAAAGGCATTCAATGGACAACACTAATCAACCTGCGATTACACACTTGAAGAGTCTTCAGGTTTTTATAATTCTTAGCAGTTACACACTTGAAAAGACAACCTTCAAGTTTATAACTTCTCTGAAGTTACACACTAGCCGATTGTTCTGTTGGTCAGTCTACACCGTCGCCTGCGCGTGCATGTGGTTTTATTTATTTTATAACCTTTAGCCTTCTTTTTGTCCATATCTTTCAATGCCCCGAGGGATTATTTACAAGAGGTATCTCCAGCCTTAATAAATATTTTTTCATCTTCTTAGGTTACCGATATGGGATAACTCACACTACACATCAATCAATGTCTTCAAGTGGGTACTTTAATGAACAATTTTAATTTCACTTCTTAAATGATTTTACACAAATAAATATACTACATTCATCTCTTCACCAAGGAGAACGCTTTAGTATATTTATATGTCCTAAATTACTATTGGTTCCCACAAATAATTGTGTAAGATCCAATTTTTGGTTATGCATATTTTTATTGCATTTTATAACATTCGAAAAGTATTTGAGTTTAATATGTTATTTTTAAATTTTACTTTAAAATTTTAGGGGTTGTTCTGATATTTAAAAATTATGTTTTGAAAACCTTGGGAATTAATATGATAATTTTGACTTGACTTTAAAATTTTAGGGGCTAAGTGAGCGTTTATAAATTTTATTAGGGTCATATGTGTAATTATTGTCTTGGGGGGGGGGGGGGGGGGGGTTATTTGTGCAATTAATGCAAAAATATAATTTAATCCTTATCAAGAAAAAGTTGATGTGTCTATGCTAGATTAAGCCCAAAAAAAAATAAAAATAAAAAATAAGTGGAAAAGAAAAAGAAAAGATGGATAAAATGATTATCCCTCTCTTTCTATACACATTTCTCTCTCTCTCTCTCTCTTTATATAAACACAACTCTCTTTCATTCACTCAAAAAATTCAGTCACCTTGTTTTTCGTTCTCTTCTCTAAGGTAAACTATTATCTCTATTTCTCTTCCTTCTCTCTTGTGCATGTGTAAGTAGATGTGTGTGTGTCTATATATATATATATATAAATTTAATTTAAAATATGGAAAATTTAATTTAAAATAAAATATTATAAATATAATTGGAATGATATTATTAGTATTTTGGTTAGTGAATTTTATTAATACTTAGTAAATATTTTTCTGCAAACTAAACTATTAATTGATAAATTTTATAACTGTAGTTATAGTATTTTCGTTTGTACAATATTGATTTAAGAAAATAGGACGTTTAATTTTAATAAATTTTATAATTGGGAATGGGAAAAATTACATGTATTTTATGACATATTTGATTTATTTAGTTAAATTATTAGTTTAGGACCTGTCGTTGTTAGGTTCACAAGCACCGCCGCCTATGTTGATATTACGACGATAGCGTAGTAAGCAATACAAATATCGAGGTGAGTGTACCGTCTTCTATGTATATTACCCAATTATATTTTCGTACAAAAATGTGAAAAGAAAAAGTTTATTAAAATCGATTATTTTATAACGTTAAATGGATCAAGTAAATGGTTAAATGTGGAAAGTAATTTTTATTATTATACTCATATGCCATAGTATGATCCTGACAAGAAGGCATGTCCTGCGGGATATTTTTGGTCCTAACAGAAGGGCATATTTTGTAGGACGTTGTGTTGTGATATGACAGAATGGCAAGTTGTAACGACTCAATTTTTCAAGGTCACCACTCGGTTTCTCCCTTTTAGTTTTACGGAGAAATAGAGTCAAAAGACTAACCATTCTATCACCACACTTCCGTCGTGTCACTCTGATAAAATTAATAATAATATATTTTTCCAATTCAAAATTCAACTATTGTATATAACCAACTATTTCATAACAAAACTACAAAAGCTCAAACACTTCTTGATCAACATCTATCCTGACTACCTCAGACTGTCACACCACTCCCTGACTCTATCTAATGCCAGTAGTGGACCCGTCTCTAACTGGAGTACCTGAGACCAAATATTTTATCGGTGTACTATCTTTATAATATAAAATAATTTATGAATCAAGTACAATTAGCAAAACCTATTTTCCAATACAAAATTTAACCACAATGAATAATATTAAAATCCACAGTTATAATCAAGATATAACAGTTGAATATAAATAAACTAATCAAATAACTTTTATATAATAAACTACTGGTGGCGCATAATTAATGCATGTCACTCTCACCGCAAGTGTACAACTCAAGTTTTAGTATAGATGGGGAGAGTAAGGGTATCATGTCCACAGAGAATGGTTGAGATTATTATCGAGTACTGCGATTATCATAACCTAATTTTATCTAGGCGCTAAAAATGTATTTAATTAATTAATATTAATACTAAGTTAATCAAACTATACTAATACTAATATTAATATGAGATGGTTAAGGGGAAAATATTTCCTAGGGATTAAATTTGTTTACAAAAATGTGTTCGGTCTCGTTTTAGTTTATGTTAATGGCGTTCAACTTATCCGACAATCTCGATTCGTAAACTTACTCGCCACCTCTCCCGAGTATAAGACGAGTGAATATGCGATTTCGCGTCAATGAAGAAGTGCCCTTCAAACACAATCAAAATAGTGAAGAACAACTATTAACGAAACACAAACTCAAACAAATAACGATTTCATAAATTATATTAATCCCTAGACAAAATCTATTTAGCTCATAGTCATAACCGTTTACACAATGAAATAGGAGCTAAACATGCTCAACTAACTACTGAAGTTAAAAAAATAAAGAATAAACGAAAGAAACGTATCTGTAGTCGAAAGATTTGCCGCTAAAAATACTTCAGGATCGCTTCTCCTTCCTTACAACGTGTTCTTCTCCTTCGGAATTAGTTGAACACTCCCAAAATCTCTCTCTAAAATATCCTAACCCTAATGGAGCTCTTTTGTCCGGAGGAGAGGAGAAGAGAAGAAATAGGGAGCCAAAAATATCCTAAAAAATATCTAAATCTGGTGCAGAGTGACCGCCGCGGCGGTGGGCATGTCGGCACAGTCTTCACCGCAGCGGTGGGCATAGGATCCTTTATGTAGTTTCACCGCCGCGGCAGTGGATATCACCGCTGTAGCGGTGAGTTTATAACAACTTTAGGCCCCTCTCTGCATATTTATCGCCGCAATGGTGGTCTGGACACCGTAGCGGTGGGCTACTTTTCAGAATATTGTCTCCATACTTGTTTTTCCACCGTTCTTCCACCGATATAATCGTTATTGATCCGGTTTCATCATTTTTCACCCCACACACCTGATTTATACAAAAAAAAAATAAAAACATATTAAAACATATAAAACAAAAGCTATAAAAAATACTCCAAAACTAACAAAACTGGTTTGGTAATAAATAGATAAATCACACCTATCAACAACCAGAAATATACTTTTCTACTAGTCATAGGATCGTTTCACCTCACGATCAGTAGTTATGACGATACCTTAACCTGTACAATTATCCAATCTAAAGTTGTCATTAGTGTCAAAACCATTTAATATCTCCAACGGTAGGAGCCAACACGTGGTATAAACTATCATATCAGATGATAATCATCATCGTCAATGATAGGGGTAATTTATCCATTTATTTCCAAATCGAATTTGGTAGTTTTTGAGTATTTTTATCGTGTTTTAATTTCTTTTTGTATAAATCAAGTGTTTGGGACGAAAATGAGCTAAAACAGTTGAAAATTAAGCTAATCGGTGGAACGACAGTGGAAAAGCGGTGGAAAAACGATAAAAATAAATAAGGATTCAAATAAACACATCCACTACTGCAGCGGTGAAACTATTGGGAGTGTAGAAAATTCACCGCCGTAGCGGTCAGGCTACCGCTATAGTGGTGAAACAACAGAGTGTCCACTGATGAACCACCACTGCAGTGATCAAGTCACCGCTGCAACGATGACCACTGTCGACATACCCACCATTGCAGCAGTTAACCTATCACTGCAGCAATGAATCCTGCACCTGTAAAGTGTATTTTTTTAGATATTATGAGACATTTTTGTTCCCATATCCTTGCCTCATCCTCCAATTTTGGCCAGGAGACCACCATAGACATTAGAGAGATATTTTGGGGAGGTTTTGGTGTGTTCATCCAAACTCGAAGAAGAAAATCATAAAGCGAAGAAGAAGAAACGCCCTCGGAGTGGTTTTAGCGTCGAACCTCCGGATAATGGCTAAGTTCCTTCGTTTCTTTCTTTATTTCTTAACTTTGGTAGTTTATTTGAGTATGTTTAGCTCATTTATCATTGTACACACGATTATGACCATTAACTAAATGGATATTGTCTAGGGATTAATATAGTTTATGAAAACGTTGTTTGTTTGAATTATGTTTCTTTAACGGTTGTTCTTCGTTATTTGATTGTGTTTACCGTTCTTGTATTTTCTTATATGTTTGTTTAGATATATTGAGAAATTGGGGTTTGACACTCAGGAGAGGTAACTCTAAATTCGAACTAGGGTTTAAACACAACGCGATGATCTAATAACCCGGGAGGGAGTCAGAAAGTGTGCAATCCATGACGTTGGGGGGAGACTTATGTAACTATGTGTTCTAAAAAATGTTAGAGGAGGACTTTGGCGTTAACGTGAAGTCACATATTCATTCGCTTGACACTCGGGAGAGGGAGTAAATAAGTTTACGATACTGAGATTGTCGGATAGATCGAATACCGTTATTGTTAACTAAAAAAAATCAAACACGTTTAAGTAAATGAAGTTAATCCCTAGATAATACATTCCCCTAAACATCTCAATATAGTATAAATAGTGTAATTAGAGTAATTAGTATTTTAGTTTAGTATTTATATTTATAAACAAAAATCCATTTTTTATCTCCTAAATAAAGTTAGGTTATGATAATTACGGTACTCAATGATAATCTCAACCAATCCCTGTGTATACAACATCTCTTACCTTTCCCATTATACTAAAATTTGACCCGTACACTTGCGGTGGAAGTAGCGACGTATTTACGCGCAACCAAATTTTTGGCGTCGTTGCCGGGGAATGTGTTTTAGATTGTTGTTGATATTATGAGTAAATGACTTGATTTTATTTTAGGCATTTCTTTTGTTTATAATTTTTTGTTTGTAGTTTTATTTTTTTATTTCTAATGCAGGGTACTTGAAGATACTAGATCAACAAGTATTGTTGCATTTCTTTCAACGAGATTTTGAGCCATTTTATTGTGCTTGAGATCGATATAAGGAGTTGCTCAATTGGTTTCCAAATCATCAGTTCCCGAGGGAGGAGTGTCAATTACTGATTTTTCTCGACGGGTTACAAGCCGCAACTAGAACGTGGGTGGAAGGAGAAAACGGTACCATATCTTTCTACGACCTAACCGCAGACGAAGCCTTTTGGTCATTGAAGGAATTAGCAGACTTTGATTATTAGAGTTGGAATTATTCACCAACTCACCAAAACTTGGGGGATTGTTTCAATACTACGGCGCCATGGATTGAAACCCCTGTCCAAGATGTGGAGTCTTCCCCCACCCTGGAAGAAGTGTTCGCCAAATTTATGGAAGAGACTCAGATATTCTTGAGGGAAACGAATGGCCGACTCAACGAGCACGAGGATTGTCTTGACAATATTGAGACGGTCTGCGCTGAAATTGGTGCAAACGTAACGTCTCTTCAAACGCAAATCGGTCAGTTTATTTGCTATGTTGAGGCCGAGTCAGACACGGTGACACTGGGAGATACACAAGCCATATCATGTGAAATCCACATTGAGGAACCAAATGCAAGCGAGATGAACTTGGGCGAGATCGAAGACGATCATGTTAATATTGAGATAACCCAAGTATGGATTGGCAATAAAGAATTACATGTTAATAGTTGTGATTTTTCACCGTTTGAATTCCAATTAGTGATGCCTTGCCCGATCCAAAATGATCACATCTACAAGGATCCGATGTGGCTCATATATCCTACCCTGTTTCCAGCTCAGTACATTCAAGCTCCCCAAGCACAAAATCCAGAGTTGAGTCAAGTTGAAAGATTGAGCCGAACAGAGCCAAATCTTACCAATATTGAGGGCGTTCTGAACCAAGACCCATACGTAGTGTTGTATGACACTTACTATGGGTGGAAGCCACTCTTTGACGAGCCTTTCACCGTTTCAAGCCGAAGACCTTAAATCAAGCGCTTATTGGGAGACAACCCAAGGTTTTAAAAATAAATTAGATTCGTCACTACCGACTTGATTTGGAGGCGAGATTCTCTCACCTCCCAGGTACGTGTTCTAAACCTCTGTCTTCATTATAATGCTTTATGCTTTCATTGGGATCGCTGATGGGTTGTTGTGGATATTGCCCGTTTTAAGTTCAGGGGTGACGTTTAGAATGTTTTATTGTTGTTAGTTATGTTTTATTGTTTCAATGTATTCATGTTTGTTTAGGTTTAGTTTGTTTATGTATTAGTTGTTGTGTGCTGAGTTTTGTACTTCATCTGGGCCATTACTCGATGATGAGTCTGTTACTTAGTTTTTTATTGAGGTCGAGAGTAATGCTCATTCATGTGTGTTCTGTATGCTTGATGTCACATTTTAGTAAAAGTTATTGTGGATCCTAATTGTACGAGCACATAAACTCAATGTATAACTATCTAACTGATTTGACGCCAATTATCTGTTAGCCAAGTTCATAACAATAGGGATTCTAGAACCTGATTTGGGGGAAATTTGAGCCGAAATACTAGGTGAAGAGTTCAGGAGATATGATTTAGGTATTCATTTTGACCGCTTGAGCCTTTGAAACTTACCATGTAATATCATTTATCCCTCGTTACCCTGTTGAAGCCGAAAAATCATTTCAATTCTGAATACAGAACAATTACCCTGGCCGATAAAACTTATTTCCAAACCTATATCGTTGAGCCGAAGGCATAATTTGAGTGAATCAAGTTAGCATTAGTGTATGCTGCTTGAAGTGAGCGGTTAAGTTTAGGGCGAACTTTTCATTGGTTCAGTATTTGAGTATTCACTTGTCATTTTCTTTCGTTTTAACTACACCTGTGAAATTGTAATAATCGAATAACTTTGGGGGTGTGATTTATGAAAAAAAAGAAAAAAAGAAGACATATGTAAATATCGTTCTATTTCCGTTTCTTTTGACAAGTGAGTACGAAGTTCTTAAATGTATTGTTGGCATAGTGAAATACCCAAGAGGGGGGGTGAATTGGATAGTTAAAAAAATATTAGAGAAAAAATACTTTAATAATGCAAATAATTAATTTTAATCCTAAATTAATTATTATCTTTATATCATAACGGAAATATAAAATCAACTAGGTGCACACCAAACAACAAAAATAAATAATGTAAAGATAGCAGCACACCAAAATTTTATACTAGTTCACCAAGCTACTCTTGGCTGATCTAGTCCTCCGAGCCTCACTGAGAGTTGCACCCACTAAACTCAAGATTCCTTTAAAGGTAGGAACCAAACCCTCACAAAGATTCTTTTACAAGCTCAGAATCAACTTTTACAAATTTCTTTTCACAGGACTAAGAATAACCTCTGTTTTTTACAGGCTCAAGAATAACTTAATTCTTTTTAACACAAAGGCTAAAGAATCAAAACCTCACAAATACTCCAAATATCTTTTTACATGGTAATAATTGAACCGTTACAAAATTCACACAAAACAATTCAATTCAGGAAGAATTACTACCTCAATCTCTTTACATGAAGAGACTGAAATCAGTTACCCTTAGATTAAATACTCCCAATAGTATTTAATCCGTAACTCAACTTACCAATTAAAAATTGACAAGTGATTTTTCTCACTCGGAGCTTCTACCATCCCAGATAAATTAAAACTCAATTAATATCCCAAAACTAGTGATAGAAAAGTGAGATATTCAAAATCTGATTTTAAATAAAAATGGGTAGCACGTAATTAAGCACGTAATTAGATTAATTCAAGAAATTGTTTGAAAAATATTTTTCAATAAAAAATCAGAAAACAATTTTTAAAGATTAAATTCCAAAAAATAATTAATCAATACTAAATAGAAAGTAATTTGGAAAGATCTCAACCATAATCCACCGAAAGAATAATTAAAGTTATGTTATTTCTGATTCGGTAGCAACAATGATTCACAGTAAATAATTCTCAAGAATGACTCTTAGAAAAACTCTCACAATTCTCAATATGATTTCTCTTAGAAAAACTCAATCTAATCTCTCTTAATTTATCCTACTGATATAAAAAAGCAGGTATGTATAAATGAGATTAAAATAAGCCCTCTAAGGGCTAGTTCCTATTTGTTATGACACTTAATTACTCTTATAGACTCCTTATATCATTAAGACTTTATTCTGGTTCAAATAACTTAATTATAGCTTTTAAACTTCTCAATTAAGTCCCTTAAATATTTCTCAATCACGATTAAATAGAATAGAAACAATTATATGTATCAAATTGAGAAATATTCAAACTTAATGAACCAAATCTATAGAGATATCATAATATGTGTTGTATATCTCAAATAATATTAAATCCCTAAAATCTCTCATGAATCCTAACCAAAAAATGACTAGTAACAGCTACTTTCAGAATAAAATTTGGGATTCCATAATATCCTGAAACAGACCCATAAGTTGACCGACCAAGATCAGTTGTCGACCGCTCGATTCAGGATGTAGCCAAGTCAAAGATTCTGTGCCCATCGGTCAGCCTATCTGTCGACCTAGAGATTCAGAGAGTTCCATTTCTCTTCACAGGTCAACCGTTCTCTCAACTTATAGCTACAGAGAGTTCATATTCAAGCACAGGTCGACCTACCTATCGACCAAGAGATACATAGAGTTTTCCTTCTTTATTTCGGTCGACTTACCTGTCAACTTATGGATGTTGGAACCTTTTCTAAATTCATTTTTAATTTATTCTCATTGACATTTTTTCCCCTTTAACCAATTTCTAAATACTTAAATTCAATTTTAATCAATTATAATTTTTTTTTTCAATTACACATAGGAGCAAATAATTTAGCTAATTAAGATCCTATTAAAAACACACATATTTATAAAAATCATTTAAAAATCTTTTTGTGTCGTATGCGATCCTAATTGGGATATTAAGAGCTAAAATTTAACCTGAGTTATTTTTTCTAAGTTCTTCAAATTCTTCAACCTCTTAATCCTTCATCATCTTTATCATTATATCTTCATCATTTGGAACTAATAAACTGAAATACTTAATCAAATCGTTAGTTCCACCAAAAACATCAACCTTTAATTGTCCATTAAAATCTTAAGATCAACATGTGTGTTCAGGGTTGTTTCGACTTGATCTTTGGGGGTTCGAGAGTGATTGAGTGCCAAGCATGTGCCTCGGGTATCATTAAGTTAATAATGTTAACCTATTTTCTATTCCTGATATACCCTTGGCCAAATGTTCCAAACCAAACCAAGTCCTATTATTTTTTTTGAATTCTTAGCCTACATTAGTAGATAATAGAACTCTATTAGGCATATGGATTTCCTATACCTTATTGGTTTTAGTCATGAGCTTTATTAGTGGATAATCCAATCCGATCGGTGGATATTTGTATAATTGAGTTTTTGCACACACACTTTAAAACGATCTATAATGGCGCTTACTATTATTGAATGTTGAAATTCTAGAACACCACATGGTGCGTTTTATTTTTGAACTCGATAGAATTGGGGGCCGATGAGGGAAAACTGTTTGGCCGGGTAGATGAAATTCAAAACTTGCACGTTGTTGTTTTTAGTTTGTTTGTGTTTTTTATTTTTAGTATTTAAATTTTGTAATTAGTCGTTGTAGTTTCTTGTATTATGTGGGTGTTTTGCTCGACGACTAGCAAAATTCTAAGTTTGGGGGTATTTGATAGGGGTAATTTATCCATTTATTTCCAAACCGAATTTGGTAGTTTTTTAGTATTTTTATTGTGTTTTAATTTTTTTTAATTAACTTTTATTTGTTTTTATATAAATCAGGTGTTTGGGACGAAAATGAGCTAAAACGATTGAAAATCAAGCTAATTGGTGAAATGGTAGTGGAAAAACGATGAAAAGAAATAAGGATTCAAATCAGCATATCCATTGTTGCAGCGGCCAGGCCACCGCTATAGCGATGAAACTACTGGGAGTGTAGAAAGTTCACCGCCGCAGTAGTCAGGCCACCGCTGCAGCGGTGAAACAACATAGTGCCCACTGATGAACCACCACTGTAGCAATCAAGCTATCGCTGCACCGGTGACGACTGCTGACATACCCACCGCTGCAGCGGTGAACCTTGCACCTGTAAAGTGTTTTTTTTTAGATATTATGAGATATTTGTGTTCCCACATCCTAGCTTCCTCCTTCAATTTCAGCTAGGAGACCACCATAGAGATTAGAGAGACATTTTGGGGAGATTTTGGTGTGCTCATCCAAACCCGGAGAAGAAGATCATAAAGCGAAGAAGGAGAAATGCTCTTGGAGTGGTTTTAGCATCGGATCTTCGGATAATGGCTAAGTTCCTTCGTTTTTTTCTTTATTTCTTAACTTTGGTAGTTTGTTTGAACATGTTTAGCTCATTTATCGTTGTATACACGGTTATGGCCATTAGCTAAATGTATATTATCTAGGGATTAATATAGTTTATGAAAACACTATTTGTTTGAATTGTGTTTCTTTAACGGTTGTTTTACGTTATTCGATTTTGTTTACTATTCTTGTATTTCCTTATATGCTTGTTTAGATATATTAAGAAATCGGAGTTTGACACTTGGGATAAGTAACCCTGGATTCGAACTAGGATTTAAACACAACGTAACGATCTAATAACCAGAGAGGGAGTTAGAAAGTGTGCAATCCATGACGTTGGGGTGAGACTCATGTGACTATGTGTTCTAAAACATGCTAGAAGGGGACTTCAACATTAACGCGAAGTCACATATTCATTCACTTTACACTCGGGAGGGGGAGTGAATGAGTTTACGATACTGAGATTGTTAGATAGGTCAAATACCGATATTGTTAACTAAAGGAAACCAGACAAGTTTAAGTAAATGAAGTTAATCCCTAAATAATTCGTTTCCCTAAACTTCTCAATATAGTATAAATAGTGTAATTAGATTAATTCGTATTTTAGTTTAGTATTTATATTTATAATTAAAAATCTATTTTTTATCGCCTAAATAAAGTTAGGTTATGATAATTACGGTACTCAATGATAATCTCAACCAATCCTTGTGGATACGATAATCCTTACTCTTCCCATTATACTAAAATTTGACCCGTACACTTGCGGTGAAAGTGGCAACGCATTTACGCGCTACTAGTCAACAACAACAACGACAACAACAACAACAACAACAACAACAACAAAAAATATCAATCACTTGCAGGACTTGCCCTCTTATCATGTCTCAATACAACGTCCTACATGACATACATTCCTGTTAGGACCAACAACATCCCGTAGGACATGCCTTCTTGTCAGGATCACACTATGACATAGTTTGATAATAAAAAACACTTTCTGCATTTAAAAATTTACTTGATCCGCATAACGTTACAAAATAATATATTTTAATAAACCTTTTTTTTTTTTTTTTTTCACATTTTAGTACGAAAATGTAATTTGACAATTTACATAGACGACAATATATTTACCTCAACAATTACGCTGCTTTTCACACTACTGTTGTAACACTGACTGTGTCGGCCTCGCTTGTAAACCTAATCACGATAGGACCTAAACTAAGAATTTATTTAAATAAATCTAATATGAGATGCAATGCGTGAAATACGTGACACTAAAATGTAATTTTACCTATTCTCAAATTTATTTAATTATACGATTTTTTTTTAAAATTAAGCGTTCTATTTTCTCAATCCAAAATTAAATAGACAACTAAAATATTATAGTTACATTTATAATTTAACAATAGAGAAAAATATTAATTAATTATTAACAATATTACTAGTCGAATAACTACTAAAAGTACAATTCTAATCAAATTTATAATTTTTACTTTAAATTGAATTCTTCACAAATTTGATATATGTATACATGAATAATGAATATAAACCCATTATATTTTCAAAATCCACACACACACACACACACATATATATACATAATCATATATGTATATATTATCTATCTACTATCTATCTATCTATCTATCTATCTATCTATCTCTCTATCTCTCTCTCTCTCTCTCTATATATATATATATATATTAAACTTTCATATATACGTGTGTGAACACTATCACATAAATACTTAGTTTTAATTGAGTGGAAATAATTAACAAAAAATTGTCAAACCTAATTTACCCCTCCTCTTGGGTAATTCTTGGGCCATTAATTATGAATTGTCACCTTATTCAGTTGCCTGTAATCGATGCACATCCTCAGAGTGTCATATTTCTTCCTTACGAATAATACTGGAGCTCCCCACGGAGAAACACTAGGTTTGATAAACCCGTGGTCTAACAGATCTTGCAACTAAATCTTAAGTTCTTTTAGCTTAGTAGGTGCCATACGATAAATTGGAATTGATATAAGAGAATTACCCAAAAGTAATTCGATAGTGAATTAAATTTCCCTATCCACTGGCAGTCTTGGCAATTCTTCTGGAAATACATCGGGATAATCTCCAACTATTGGGATATCTGCCACTTGTACCTCATTTTGACTAGTGTCAATCACATGTGTGAGGTATCCCTAGCATCCGTTATTTAATAATTTATTGGCCTCTAGAACTGAAATCAAACTAACAGGGTAATTATTATATCCCCCGAAAACACGAGCTCTAACTCACATTGGATTCAAAAAGTAACTTCCTTTTTAAAATAATCGACTGTGGCTTGATAACCGGATAGCAAATCCATACTCAGTATCACATCAAAATCGTGAATACTCAAGGTTAATAGATCCACTGACAATTCTTTATCACCAATACGAAGCAGACTGTTTTTATACACATTATCTATTATCATGGACTCACCCACAGGAGTAAAGATAATAACACCATATGATAGAGAAGTAGGAAAGTTTTCTACATGCATCATAAAGGTCGCCAAAATAAATGAATGAGTAGAATCGAGATTGATAAGTATACGCGCATCTCTATCATATAAAGATATGATATCTGTAACCACATATGGGGTAGCCTGAGCATCCTCCTGGGTAGTAGACCTCGAGTTGAAGGTCTACCGATCGATCATCTACCTCACCCCTGAACACTACTAGGACCAACACTATTCACAGAAGTTATAGGTGTAGAAGTAGATTTTGGACAATATGGAGATATGTGGCTTGACTCATGACAACGAAAATATATTGGACCCACCATAGGACATTCTCTAACAAAATGATTCAGTGATCCATATTGATAGCATATGACTGTTCCTGCTCAGCTAATCGTCTTGCTCCTACCTTGCCCTTGCTAGTCGAAATTCTATCTAGATATATTTTATCGTCGCCCGGAATATGATTGCCGTGGGCCTTGGTTCCTAACCGACTGATCAACTATCAAAGCCCAATGAAGTTGTGATCGAGGGCCAGATCCTCGAGAGGTGTCACCTGAATATCTGCTAGATGGCTTAAACCCGCTATTCTTATACTGTTCATGATTTTAAGCGGTTTCCTACACATCTTTCTCAATTAATTTCACCGTGTTCACCAGTTCAGCATAACGTTTGATCCACCTGCTAGTAAACCTTGAACGTATTTTCAAATCTGTCCTTTCTGAATTTTTCTATATCTCGCTTACTCAGTCTTCACTAGATTAGGAGCAAATTGGGACAAGGCATCAAATTTGATTTTATATTGCAGAACTGACATCTTCCCTTATTTCAGTAATATGATTCCTCATCCATCTCGAACTGATAGGATTTAGGGAAATATTTTTCATTAAATACTGTAAGGAATTGATCCCAGGTAATCTCCTGATCTGAAATTGAAATTAGCCTATTCATTTATTCTCACTAGTTCTTGGTGATGAGTCGTTCATTTACCAACAAATCAAATACTTTTGGGTTCAAATATTTGTGTGTTTTCAAGCATTTTTGTTAGTTTAATGTGTTTTTGTTGTGTTTTGTAGGATTACAAATAAATGGGAGAAATGGTGCAAAATGTATACAGGTGCAGTAACTTCAAAACTAATTTTGTCTATGATTAAATTCGATTTTGGAAAAACTCAAAACATGGAAGTTGTAGATCTATGTCTTCTATTTCCATATCCGTTTAAATAACCTCAATCAAAGTTCGGACAAGAAAGATATGGCTAAAATACGAAATTGGTGTAGGCCCTGTCCAACGCATGCAGTAGTGCGAATTTAAGCGAACTGCAATGCGCTAGTGTTAGTGTTTTTGCCCTTAGCACACTGCAGCATGCGAAAACCCACGCTACAATGCGCTTCCGTCGAGCTGTGTCATCGTTTTACCTGAAAATTCTAATTTTTTACCCCTATAAATACTACCTTAAGCTCAAACCATGAGGAGGCGATTTTGGAAGACGAAATCAACATTGGAGGTGACTTTGGGCAAGAAAATACTGGGTGATAGCGTTTTGATGCGAGATTGAAGAAGAAAACACCATTGGTGGTACTTGAGATTGAAGATTTGGAGTTCAAACCCATAATAAGATTTTCTCTACCTTTCTCTTCTCCCTAATGTTGATTGATTTTTGTATTTGTGGATATTGTATTGAACATGTTTACATCTATGGATTTCTTCAAAAGATTAGTTTTGGATATATTTATGTTGTGTTCGTAATTTAATCTAGGGCTTGATGTAGTCTTGTTTAGAACCATGTTTAGACTATTTTGTTGATTGTTAGTTTTAATTCCATTTTATGAATCTCTTATGCTTAATGTGTTTGATTCATGAGGCCACTGAATTATATGAGTTTAGGTTACAAATTTTATACTCGGAAGATGTTGAATTAGTAACCGGAATTGAGAGTGCATAACTTAGGTTGTTGTTAATTGATAGGTGTGATCTACCTACATATTTTCAACCCGGTTTTGTTAGTTTTAGAGTGATTTTATAGTTATTTTTATATGTTTTTATTATTTTTGCATTAAAACAGGTGCATGGGGTGAAAATGTATGAAATCGGAGCATAAATGATCAATTCGTATCAAGAACGGTCGGAGAATAGTGGAAAATGAGCGAGGCAAAAATATGAAGAACGCCCACCGCCTAGGTAGTGAAGAAGCAAAGAAAAACCAATTCAAGCTGACAGCCCACCGCCTAGGCCGAAATCCAGCAGAAAGTATTCCCATTCCATCGCCTACTCTACCGCCTAGGCGAACCTTAACCGACATACCCCACCGCCTAAGAGGTCAACTCTGCACCAGAATAGATATTTTTTAGGATATTTTGCTTATTTCTACCCCTCTCTTTTCCTCTCATCTTTCTTCTTTCGGCCATAGGAGACCCTTTAGGGTTCCTATGATATTAGAGAGTGTTTTGGGAGAGCTCAAGCAAATCCTAAGGGGAAGAACACAAAGCAACGAAGGAGAAATGACCATGGAATGCTCTTAGCGACAAATCTTCGAATTATGGCTAGTTTCTCTCATTTCTCTCTTAATCTCTTATCTTATGATTATTGTTTGAGCATGTTTAGCTCGTTTTACATTGTATAAATGGTTAGGGCCATGAGCTAAACATGGATTGTAATAGGGATTAACATATTATTTATGAAAATGTAGTTTTGGTTGAATTTGTGTTTCGTTTATGGTTGTTCCTTATAATTTCGATTGTGTTTCCGTATTTTCTATGATTATATGTTAGTTTAGATATATTGAGAATACGGGATTTGACACTCAGGAGACGTAACCCTGAATTCAGACTAGGGTTAACACAACATGACAATCTAACGACCTGGGAGGGCGTTAGAAGGTGTGCAATCGATGACGTTGGGGCGAGACTCACGTGACCTAGAGTCGTTAAGATGTTGAGAGGGACTTCGGCATTGACACGAAGTCACGTATTCTCCCGTCTTACACTCGGAAGAGGTGGCGATGGAGTTTACGAACTGAGATTGTTAGATACGCCAAACGCCGTTAATGTTAACTAAAATGAAATCAAACTCATTTAAGTAAATAAAGTTAATCCCTAGGCAATCTACACCCCTAAACAATCTCAATATAGTATTTATAGTATAGTTAATTGAATTAGTAATTTAGTTTAGTATTAGTAATTAATTAAATTCAATTTATAATTGCCTAGATAAAATTAGGTTATGACAAAAATGGTACTCAATAGTAATCTCAACCAATCCCTGTGGATACGATACCCGACCGAAAGGTCCACTATACTAAAACTTGATCCATATGCTTACGGTGAAAGTGACAGCGCTAAATTAGTGGCCACCATTAATCCGGGAGAAAATCAACACCTAAGGCCTCGTTTGGTAACCGTTTCCATCCAAAAAATTCTCATCCCATTCCCAACTTTTTGGGATTTCTATTTGGGAATAGCGTTTGGTAATTTTTGTTCCTGTTCCCATTATATTCCCATTTAAGAATTGTGCTCACTTTTTTCTTAAGAAATGCGAAACAAAAAAAAGTTGTTTCTCATTATTCCCATCCCATTCCCAAAAACCACCGCTACTGTTCATCTACCGTCCGCCGTCGCCGTTGGCCACCGGCAGCAATCTCCGGCAACCGTCACCGGTTACCTCCAGCATTTCCGGCCGCCCATCATCCGGCCAACGCCACCGCAAAAAATGTTCTCAATTTTTTTTTTTTTTTTTTTAGGATAAAATTGTTACCAAACTCGATTCTGTTCCCAAAACAAAAAAAAAATTATCATTACCAAACACGATTCTACTCCTAAGAAGGAAACAAAATTCTCATCCCATCTCATTCCCATCCCACTGCTTGGATGGGAACAAAAATGGTTACCAAATGCCACATAAGTAATATAATTTGGAATTTAGGATTTTGTGAAATCGGGAGGTGATAAAGTTCTAGATTTACCAACTAGGTTTTCTATTCAATTAAGTTTGCCTTTATAATGCTCCCAATTTATGCTTCCACATGATATTTCGATTGATTTGAGAACTTGGGATTTAACACTCGGGAGAGGTAATTTTGGGTTCAGACTTAGGTTAAACACAACATAAGTTTTAATAGATCGGAAGATATTTAAAGCTTGCATAATCTATAAGGTCAGGTATAACGAATGTTTTCATCTAAATATGGGATAGGAATATCAGTATTGAAGTGGTTATATATTCTTTCACTTGCATAATCTATAAGGTCAGGTATAACGAATATTTTCAACATCGCAAGTGTACAAGTCAAGTTTTAACTTGGGCCCTCTGGCATTCCATCATCTTTGCTTGTTGTTCTATCATTTGCGCAACAACTTGTGAAATCGCTCGATAGCATCTAGGCTTTCTCTCGCCTTACCCCTTTTCCTCTGGGGTCTAAAATTCCCACTACTTTTATTTCCACAATACATATTCAAGATCTGAAATGAAATTTAATAAGTAAAATGGCCAATAATGCAAACAATAGTGCATGATGCAAATGTACTATTTAATCCAATAAAATAATTATCACTCACATGCCGAACTAACCTATCAACACCCTATCTTATGATCCATTACTAACGAGATAATCGGGCACATCTACAAAACCTATAACCTAAACTCTGATACCAAAAACTGTCACACCCAACTCGGGCCTCAATGTCCAAGGCCGGGCGTGACGTCGACTTAATGTTACCTGACTAATAACAAATATATATAAACATGTACTGATATAGATTTTTCTTTTTCCCAAAAAAATATTTACCAACTTCAAACTTCAGAAATACATATGTCCTGAATATCCATAACAAAACTACAAAAAAAACTGACTCTTTCATAGTTCACACCTGTCCTGCCAATCCTAAAAAAAACGACACCACCATCTGACTCTACCTAGAGTCAGTAGTGGACCCGTCTCTAGCTAAGGTACCTAGGACAAAATATTTTATCAGTGTATTGTCTTCATAATATAAAAATAATTTATGCATAAAGTATATTTATTAAACACTACTTTCTAAAACAGAATATATCGCACATTGAGTAGCAACAAATGGCACAGGTATCATCATGATAAAATAACTGAATTGCAGTCAACTGGTTAAATTACTAGGATATATATGATAAAATACCACACACGCACTTCCCTGTTAGTCATAGGATCGTTTCACCTCACGATTAATAGTTATGACGGTATCGTAACTTGTACAACTGCACAATCTAAGGTTGGATCATTTAATATCTCCAATGATAGGAGCCAACACGTGATATAAACCACCATATCATGATGATAATCATCATCATCAACAACAACAATATATATCAACCAACTGCGGGACTTGTCATCTTGTTAGGTCACAACATAACGTCCTACAGAACATGCCCTCTTGTTAAAACCAACAACATCCTGCAGGACATGCCTTCCTATCAAGATCACACTATGGCGTAGTCAGATAATAATAAAAGTCAATTTCCACATTTAAAATTTTACTTGATCCATCTAAAGTTACAAAACTGTCTATCTTAATAAATCGTTTTTTCTATAATTTAGTATGAAAATATAATTTAATAATTTACATAGAAGACAATATACTCACCTCAATATTTATGCTGAATACCCTATTATCGTAATTATGACGTCGTCGGCGTCGCCTGTGAACCTAATAACAACAGAGCCTAAACTAAGAATTTATTTAAATAAATCTAATATGAAATGCATGACACTAAAGTACAATTTTTTCCATTCCCAAATTTGTTATTATACGAAAATATTAAATGCCTAATTTCTTAAGTTAATATTAACTGTACAAAAATTATTGTAACAACGATTACAAATTTTTTCTTGTTAATAATTTATCCTGCCGAAAAATATTAATAAATTGTTAATAATTGTATTAGTCAACGAAATACTAAAAATTGTCATTTTAATAAAATCTATAATTTTTATTTTAAATTGTATTACTCACAAATTAAATATATCTATATATAAATATACCCACTATATTTCTCGAACCAACGTATATATATTTTTGGTATATAAATATACATGTATACATGCCCGTATAGTTAGTCTCATAAATTAGACGTGATAAATATTTTATTTTAGCAACACACACACACACACATATATATGAGGACCCTTAACCGCCATTCCCTTTTCAATTTTTTTGGACACGTGTGGATGTGGTTGGGAATCGTTGTCTTCTTTAAGAAGGCAACCATTTCAACCGTTTATTTTGTTTTATTTATTTATTTACACTAATTATCCCTTTTGAAATAAAAAAAATATTAATTATATCCCAAAATTTTTAAAATTATATTTTAAATGACTTAATAATCCCTAAACTTTTTAAAAGTCAAAATTAAAATTAATATATTGACCCTTTTTTTTTTTAAACTCAAACTTTTAAATACCCTAATAACCCCTATTTTTTTTTAGGTAAAATTTAAATAACACAATGAACCCCATTATTTTTCTAAATGTTTGAAAATGCAACTAAAAATATGCATGTGCAAAAATTAGGTTTTACATCAAGGATGAACTGACTAATTAGGTATGTGACAATCGATCTACAATCAGGCCTTGGAAAATAAAACTATGTCCAAATGTAATATATATTAAACTTCTCTTTATTATTGCAATTATTTTAGTAATTAATTCTTATTATTTGGTCTTTATTTTAGGAACAAATATAATCTATATTTTAGGAACAATTATAACATAATTCTTGTATAAATTAGATCATTCTTCATAATTGAAGGACATTGCGTCTTGATTTCTTACATGGTATCAACCACAAGGATTGAATTTTAATTATTAATTATTTTCTTATTTTTGGTTGAATTTAAGAAATTTGGTTTTAAATTTTTAATTATAAAAATAGAAAAATATTTAAATTAAAATACAAAATGATAAATGATCGGGTTGGAGGCATGTATTCATTCTTCGATTATCCTAATGCATTTTATTTATTTATCTATTTTGATTTTGTGTGTAATGAAATAATTTAACCACAAGAAAAATTATAATTAAAGTTTGATCATTTAATCGGCATGAAATATCATCAGGATTTTATTTCTAATCTACGGTAAATCAATCTCTAAGTATAATTCATCATATTAAATGTATAAGCTAATTGACCGTTTAATCGGTATGGACTATCTTTAGGATTCGATTTTTAATCTACGGTGAATCAATCTTTTAGTATAATTCATCCTATTAAAACATATCGATTTCAAAAAGAATGGATTGTATAACGGTTATATCTGAACCACATGTATTAGATCAAACCCAAAAGTATCGATAAATTATTTCTAACATTTATAAAATAATTAAAACAAGAATTTATTTCAATAAAAATTTAAGAACATGAACTTTTTGTCCTACAGTCTTATACATAACTAAAATAGAACAAGAAATAAAACTATATTAATAATTTAGAACAAATACAACCTAATCTGGTTTACCTTTAGTCATTCATGGATTGTTCTTTCAAAAGATATTCAATCAAAAATCCTATTAAAGAATAACAAGTAGAAGTCAGCAGAAAAAGAAAATGGAAAAAACAAAATGAACAATGGCCGAAGATGTCTGATCAATAGAAAAAGTGATGATAAGTATGAACAATTCAGTCCCCCTTATCTCCGAAAATTTATATTTGATTCTCCATCAATTGCTAAATTAAGTGGCCTTTAATTCCTTAGGGATTTAGTGCTCTTGATCAAATCCCCCCAAAAAATCCAGCCTTTGTGCTTTGTGACTATATCACTAGTCATTGCCGACTCTTCTCATTTAATTCCCATTAAAGTCCTTTGAATGGTCTATTAATTGGTAATCCTTATTTCTCAATTGTAACCCACTCCTTACCATAAATAGCCATTTAATTAGCTCACAGGTCGGGTCGAATTGTTTCACCGGCTGCAACATTTTTTCTTCATTTTCATTCCTTTTTGGCTATTTTCTTCATTCATTTTTAAATTTTTTTTGCATGTTTTTATTTTTGAATTTATACCTACAAAAATAATAAATTGCATTATTATTAATTACAAATTAATAAAAAAAACTAATAAAATTATAGATTTAAGGTGAAAATTTAATACAAAATTACGAACAATCACTGGATACCCTACAATTTACCAAACCAACCCCATCTTTTCGAGAATTGACCAATGTTTTCCCTCTAACTTTATACAAGTTTTTATTTTCACCACAAATTCTCTACAAATTACCACTTTCACCTACCATATCAATGATGTCTACTAATTCCAAAAGCAGTTCCATCATCTCTATTGAACCCCAAACACCTTCCATTCTTAATATCACAAACCTTTTCACCACCAAACTTACAGATGACAACTTTCTTATGTGGTCTCACCAAATGGAAACCTTTCTCTATGGACAAAATCTTCTTAGGTTTGTTGATGGGTTTTATACTTGCCCTAGCGATGAACCTCATTGCTCTGTTTGGCTCCCCCCTGACAAAACTCTCGTCAGTGTCATCTCTGCCACACCATCTGAACCTATATTAGCTTCTGTGGTTGGGCGTAAGTCCTCCATTGCCATTTAGACACTCGTTCAAGGTAATTTCTCTAAAAAAAAAAACTCCTCACTTTACAGGAAATGACTCACCACTCTCAAGCGTAGTACCCTATCTGTATCTGAATATCTATAGGATACCAAATCTATTTCTGTTGCCCTTACAGCTATAGGTGAGCATGTCTTCAACAAAGATCTGGTTAATGTCGTTCTCAACAGTCTTGGTTCTGAGTTCGACATGTTTGTCACTAATATTGAGAGTTTTGACTCCTTACTACTACTCTTTAATTTGCGTGCTCAACTACTCAACTTTTAGGCCCAACAAAAAACCGCTTCCTCTCATTTACCTTCCTTCTTCCTTGCGTCTCAAACTAATTCTGGTGCCACTTTGCGAAATAATTCTTGCTACAAAGGCCGCAAAAACACTGGTCATTTATCTACCAACTATGCCAATCCCTCAAGTATTCTTAGCCTTGTTCCAAAATCCATGTTTTAATATCAATTGTGCCATAGGTGAGCATGTCTTTAACAAAGATCTGGTTAATGTTGTTCTCAACGGTCTTGGTTCTGAGTTCGACATGTTTGTCATCGATATTGAGAGTTTTGACTCCTTACTACTATTATTTAATTTGTATGCTCGACTACTCAACTTTGAGGCCCAACACAAAACCGTTTCTTCTCCTTTACCTTCTTCCTTTCTTGCATCTCAAACAAATTCTGGTACTGTTCCGCGAAATAATTCTCGTCACAAAGGATGCAAAAACACTGGTCATTCATCCACCAACCGTGCCAATCTCTCGAGTATTCTTAGCCCTGTTCAAAATCCATGTCTTAATATCAATTGTACTATAAGTGAGCATGTCTTCAACAAAGATATGTTTAATGTCGTTTTCAACAGTCTTGGTTCTGAGTTTGACATGTTTGTCACCGATATTAAGAGTTTTGACTCCCTATTACTATTCTTTAATTTGTGTGCTCGACTACTCAACTTTGAGGCCCAACACAAAATTGCTTCCTCTCATTCACGTTCTTCCTTTCTTGAGTCTCAAAGTAATTCTGGTACCGTTCTGCGAAATAATTCTCACCACAAAGGCCTCAAAAACACTGGTCATTCATCCACCAACTGTGCCAATCCCTCGAGTATTCTTAGCCTATTTCCAAAATCCATGTCTTAATATCAATTGTGCTTTGGGATTGGTCATTCTACATGAAATTGCTAATAGCTATCTTCATTTGCACAACCATCCGTTCCTCCATTGCTGAGCTATGCCTTCCCATGCCTATAGATTGCTCCAACTCAGATGTATCAAAATAAACAAACTTCACAATGGTCCATAAATGAGCCCAGTTGGTATCCTGATACTAGTGCATCTACCCATATGATAGGCAACCTTACTCTTTTGCAGCAATACACACCATATAGTGGGCCAGACTCTGTCAACTTAGCAATGGTGATCACCTACCAATAACTTATACGGGTAATATAACACTACCACTTGGCTCCTCTTCATTTTATCTTAATAATGTCTATATTGTTGTTCCTTTGAAGTGTAAAATATTACTCTTTATTGTTCAATTTTGCACTAATAATCATGTTCTTCGTGCTTTCGATACTTGTCGCTTATATATCTTTGATATTATCTCTAGTTCTCTCCTCTAGCAGGGCCTATGTAAGGATGATCTCTACAAGTTGATCGCTCAAATTTAATACCCTTATTTATGTGTCAACTATCGTAGCATAGTGCTTAAGTACCACTGTTAAACCATATGGATTGGATTGTAACTATTAACTTTTATTTTGGTTTTTGATTGAGTTTAATAGAATTGTTTTTGGGTTTTTAATAACAAGATAGAAAAATACTTATGAAATGATAAATGATCAGGTTGAGGAAATGTATTCGTTCTTCGATTGTCCTAATGCATTTTTTTTTATCCATTTTTATTCTGCGTACAATGAAGTAATTTAATAACAAGAAAAATTACAAGGAAAGTTTGATTATTTAATCGGTATGGACTATCTTCAAAATTCGGTTCCTAATCTACGGTGAACCAATCCCTAAGCATAGTCCATCTTATCAAATACATCGATTAATCGACTATTTAATTTCTATGGATTGTTTTCAGGATTCAATTCCTACTAATCTACGATGAAACAATCCCTAAGTATATCCATCTTATTAAACCATATCAATTCTAATAAAATTGATTGTATAATGTAAGAACACTAAACCCTTGTTATACAATATTATACATAGATAAAATATAACAAAAAATTAAAACTACATAACAAAACTTAGGACGAATACAACCTAATTCTAGCCGTTCATGGCGATTGTTCTTCTTAAAAGATGTTCAATTATAGCTTCCTTGAAGAACCTCCTCACCAAAATTTAGCAGCCAAAAGAAAAATTAAAAAAAAAATGAAAGAAAAACCGAAGAAAAAAGGGAAGCCGACCAACCCACTACTGAAAATGAAAAGGCCTCTGGACAATTGAATTACCTTAAATAAGGTTGCGTTTAGATAAGGGAGTTGTAAAATGATGGGATTTCGAAATCCCGACATTTTACAAATCTCTTGTTTGGATAAAACCGAGAATAAAAACAAAAGAACAAAAAACAAAAACCAAGCATTACCCTTCTCTGTTCTAGTTCTAGAATTGATTCTCACAATAGAGCCTGTGATTTCTTACCATCGCCACTAATTTCTCGCCATCCCCATCGCCATTGATTTCGTCATCGCCATTGATTTCTCGCCATTCCCATTGATTTTTCCATTGCCATTGATTTCTCCCCATCACTAAACAAACATGAGCATGTGATTTCTCACAATCAAACAACCCTTTCTTGTCATCGCCAAACAAATAAAAAAGTTCAACAAAACCCATCGCCACTGATTTTCGAAGACGCGACGAAATCCGGAAACGTCAAACCCTAAAACGAATTAAAAAGCAAGAATCGAAAACGAAATCAAAATCAAAAACAAAATCAAATCAAAGAAATCAAAATAAAAAACGAAACGACGATGAAAGATCGAGGAATAAGAACGAAGAAAGACACAACGAAAGACCATGACGATGAAAAATAGGGTTTCGACTTTAATGACGAAAGAACAAAAATAAAGACGATGACGACGAAAAGTTGAGGAATGAAGGATTTGTCAAATTCCACCTATTTCAGAAGGATTTCCAAATCATCTCTTTACCATTATTTCACACTTGAAGGGATTTTACAAATTCTTCCTACCCAATAGCCAAACAAAATATTTGTTAAACAAAGATTTTGAAATCTCTCTCCCAAATGAAATCCCTCCCACAAATCCTTTACCCAAACACAACCTAATGGATCCCCCAAAGCTGCCGAACTGCTTGCAGTTTCATTCCAAGTATTAAAATTGCACAAGTGTAATGTTTCTAGCAAATCTCGAAAAATGAACAATTATGAAGGTGATAGGTGTGATTTATCTATTTATTCCCAAACTGGTTTTGTTAAGTTCTAGAGTATTTTTATAGTTTTTTTATATGTTTTAATATATTTTTATTCTTTTTGGTATAAATCAGGTGTGTGGGGTAAAAAAGGATGATAATGGATCATAAACGATCATATCGGATCAAGAACTGTGGAAAAACAAGTATAGAGGCATAATTCTGAAAACTAGCCTACCGTCGCAGCGGTCAATATGCAGAGAAAGTCATCTTGTTGCTGAAAGCCCATCGCCGAGGAAGTGATATCACTGTCGAGGCAGTAAAACAACAGGATGTTTTCTATGCCCATCGTTGTCTGCACCACTGCGGCGAAATTCAAACCGACATACCCACCGCTGCGACGGTCACTCTACACTAGATTTAGATATTTTTGGCTCTCTATTTCTTCTCCTCTACTCTCCTCTCCTCCGGCCATGAGAGCTCCATTAGGGTTAGGATATTTTAGAGAGAAGTTTTGGGAGTGTTCAACCAATTCTGAAGGAGAAGAACACGTTGCGAAGAAAGAGAAGCGATCCCGAAGTTTTTTTAACGGCAAATCTATGGATTACGGCTAGTTTCTCTCATTTTTTTCTTCATATCTTAACTTAGGATTATGGTTTGAGCATGTTTAGCTCGTTATTCATTGTATATACAGTTATGACCATTAGCTAAACATGAATTGTCTTGGGGATTAATATATTTATGAAAATGTTGTTTATTTGAGTTTGTGTTTCGTTAATGGTTGCTCTTCGCTATTTTGATTGTATTTATTGTATTGTCATGATTATATGCTTATATAGATATATTTAGAATACGGAGTTTGACACTTGGGAGAGGTAACCCCGAATTCGGACTAGGGTAAACATAACACGATGATCCAATAACCTGGGAAGGAGTTGAAAAGTGTGCAATCAATGACGTTGAAGCGAGACTGATGTGACCTAGTGATGTTAAGACGTTGAGGGAGACTTTTTCGTTGATGCGAAATCGCATATTCACTCGTCTTACACTCGGGAGAGGTGGCGAGTGAGTTTACGAACCGAGATTGTCGGATAGGTCGAACGCTGTTAACGTAAACTAAAACGAGACCAAACACGTTTTATAAACAAAGTTAATCCCTAGGTAATATTTTTCCCTTAGCCATCTCATATTAATATTAGTATTAGTATAGTTTAATTAGTATTTAGTATTATTATTAATTAATTATATTTTTAGCACCTAGATAAAGTTAGGTCATGATAAACACGGTACTCGATAATAATCTCAACCATTCCCTGTGCACACGATACCCTTACTCTCCCCATCTATACTAAAACTTGACCCATATACTTGTAGTGTAAGTTAGCGACGTAATATTTCGCTACCAAGTTTTTGGCGCAGTTGCTAGGAAATGGTTTTCAGATTATTATAGATATTATGAGTAAATGACTCGATTTTACTTTAGGCATTTATTTTGTTTATAATTTTTATTTTGTAGTTTTATTTTTATTTCTCTTGCAGGGTACTTGGAGATGTTAGATCGACAAGTATTGATACAATTCTTTCAACAAGATTTTGAGCCGTTTTATAGTACTTGGGATCGATACAAGGAATTACTACTTCAGTTTTTGAACCAAGATTTCCTGAGGGAATGTCAACTCCTGAATTTCCTTGACGGGTTACAAGCCGCAACCAGAATATGGGTGGAAGGAGGAAATAGTACCTCCTCTTTCTATGACCTAACTGCGGACAAAGCCATTTGGTCGTTGGAGAAAATGGCGGCCTATGATTATCAGAGTTGGAATTATTCACTAAGTCACCAAAACTTGGGAGATAGTTCAATACTATGGTGCTATGAATTGACATTCTGGATCAAGATGAGGAGTCTTCCCCTTCTTTAGAAGACATGTTCTCTATAGTTATGGGGGAAACTCAAAGATTCTTGAGGGAGATACATGACCGGATCAACGAGCACAAAGATCGTCTTGATTATATCGAGACGGTTTTCGCCGACATCGATGCGATCGAAACGTCTTTGTAGATGCAAATCGGTCAGCTCATTTGTTGGATTGAGGTCGAGTTAGACACGGTGGCCCTGGAAGATACACAAGTCATATCATGTGATAGCCACTGTGAGTAGAGGTATGCGGTGGTCGGGTTAGGGTAGTTTAGGTTAAAACTGCAGACCAAACTGTTACTGTGCGGTTTGCACTACTTTAAACCGTCGACCGCCCATTAGCATACGGGTTGGAGCGGGTTGAAGTGTGCGGGTTGACTACTTTAAACCATAAATCGCCCAATAGTATGCGGTTTAAGATTAGTTACAGTTTGGGCTAATAAATATTGCTAAAAGACAAACAAATCATTAAATTACTAAAACAACACCAAGATCTATTAGAAATAATTACAGTAGATGATAAGAATATATCGATACATACATTATATTTGCATATTACACACTAGGTACTATACATGAATGTGCTTTAACGCAGTGCGCAGTGAGGGAGAGAGATCATTACCTGCGATTTGAACGAGAAGAGGATCGGATAGCGAATACGATTTGAGAACAACCGAAAACCTGCAATAATCATCGAAAACTAGGAATCTCTGAATTGCGATGGATATTAACTACAGAAAAATGAGCATTGATGCACCGCAGACGGTGAATTAGCATTTCATGAGAAGTAATTCAAAGAAAATAAAAAAAGATGAAGCACTCACGTGTTCATAGAGCTTCAAAGTAGAATGTGTATAGGATCTGAAATCAAAATCAGGCTATACTCTCCATCTTCGAAATCAAAATTGAAATTGGAAATCGAACTCAAAATCGTTTCCGTCTTCGTCTTCGTCTTGACCATACATTATATAGATGAAGAATTTGAAAGATGTAAAACAAGGTTTCCATAATCGAATAAGGAAATCAAAAACTTTCATAAAGTATTACACAACGAGATCTTTAATTTGTGGAAGAAAAAAGAAAGAGGTGCTCGTTTAACCCTAGCCGCCAACATTGGAAGTCTGGAATGAGATGAATAAACTGAAGGGTGTTAGATCGAGGCCTAAACGACATCATTTAGGCATGTATTTTGGTCGGGCGGGTCAACCCGCCAACTCATTACCCAAACCCGCGAGTCGTACTGAGTTTGGGCAGGTTGGCACTATTCACACTGTTGGCTTAGCGGGTTTGTTCGGCCTAGTCTCATTTTGGGCAGTTTTTGGGCGGGTTGGGTTGGTTTCGCGGGTTGACCCGCCTCGCTGCACACCCCTAACCGTGAGGAATAAAAAACAAGCGGGTGGAGCTTGACAGAATTCATTGATAAAGCTGAAGAAGAGAGAACCCAAAAGTGGATCAGTGATGAAAATTCATATATTAATTGTTGTGAGTTTTTACCGTTTGAATTCCGGTTGGTGACTTCGCAGTCGATCACATCTACGAGGATTCGATGTAGCTCACTTGTCCTTCGTCGCCGTTAGCAACGTCCTTTCATGCCCACCAAATACATGAGCCGGTGAGGAATCCTGTTGAAAGCTTGAGCTGAATAGAGCAATATCTTACCAGTCTTGAGGGTGTATTAAACCAAGACCTGTACGTGGTATTATTTGAGACAAACTATGGGTGGAAGCCGCTCTTTGACGAGCACTTCGGCGTGTCAGGCTGACGACCATAAACCAAGCACTTCTTGGGATGTAACCCAAGTTAAAAAAAGAAGTTAAATTCGTCACAACCAACTTGATTTGGAGGCGATTCTCTCGCCTCCTAGGTACATGTTCTAAACCCCCTTCATCAGCATGCTATATTTAATATGTTGAGAATGATGGTTGGGTCACTGATGACACTGTCCGTTTCAAGTTTGGCGGTGATGTGTAGGATATTAGTATGTTTTACTGTTTTACCGTATTGCAAGATTGTTTAGTGTAGAATATTTTTGTGTTGTTGTTGTTGCGTGCTGAGTTTTGTGTTCATCTGGGCCATTACTCGATGATAATATTACCCCCTGGTTGTTTTCGAGGTCAAGGGTAATACCCATGCATGTGTGTTCTATGTGCTTGATAATGTGTTTTGGTGAAAATTAGTGTAGATCCTAATTTGCACAAGCACATAAACTCAATGTATTTCTATTAAATTGATTTGAGGCTGATTATCGATTAGCTAAACTCATGACAAATTAAGGATTCTAGAACCTGATTGAGGGGAAGCTTGAGTTGAAATCCTAGGTGAGGTAGTTCAAGAGACGTAATTTAGGCATTCATTTTGTCACTTGAGCCTTTTAAGCTAACCCTGTTAATTGTTTATCCCTCGTTACCCTGTCGAAGCCTAAATGCTAATTCAATTCTGAACACATGAACAAATACTCTGACCAATTGATCTTTTTCCAAACCTTTATTGCAGAATTAAAGGCACAATTTGAGTGAATCAAGTTAGCATTAGTATATGCTGCTTAATGTGAGTGGTTGGGTTTAGGGGGAACTTCAGATTGGTTCGATATTTGAGTACTCACTTGTCGTTTTTCTTTCGTTTTAACCACACCCGTGAAATCATAATAATCGAATAAGTTTGGGGTATAGTTCGTGAAAAAAAAATATATATGTAAATATCGTTAAATTCACGTTTCTTTTGACAAATGAGTACTTCGGTTTTAAACGATTGTTGGGGATTGTTTCCAATTTATCTATGGGGGTTCGAGAGTGAATGTGTTAAGCATTGGGCCTTGAGTAATATTAAGTTAACAACGTTAACTCGTTTTTTATTCCAAAATACCCTTGGCCAAATATTCAAACATCGAAACCAATCCTTCTGATCTTTATGAACTTCCAAGCCTACATTAGTGGAGAGTGGACCCCAATCAGGTATATGGATATCATAGTCCTTTATGGTCTAAATCATGAGTTTCTTTGGTGAATAATCCAATCCGATCTTGGATAGTTATATTATTGAGTCTCGCACAAACACGTTGACATGATCTAGAATGGTGTTCACCATCATTGAATGTCGAAATTATAGAACACCACATGATGCGTTTTACCATCTGAACTCGATATGACTAGATGTTTTTGAGGGAAAAATGACTTGGTCGATAGAAGAATTCAAAACTCGCATATCGTTATGTTTAGATTATTTGTGTTTAGGTTGTTCATGTTATTTAATTTAGTTGTTTTTTTCATTTTAGTGTGAGTGTTTTGCTCGAGGACTAGCAAAATTTCAAATTTGGGGGTATTTGATAGGTGTGATTAATCTATTTATTCTCAAACCGATTTTGTTAAGTTCTAGAGTATTTTTATAGCTTTTATATATATATATATATATATATATATATATATATATATATATATATATATATATATATATATTAATATGTTTTTATTATTTTTGGTATAAATCAAGCGTGTCGGGTAAAAAGGGATGATAACGGATCATAAACGATCATATCATATCAAGAACGGTGGAAAAACGGTGAGAAAACAAACATAGAGGCATAATTCTGAAAACTGGCCACCGCCGCGGTGGTCAATATGCAGAGAAGGCCATTTTGTTCTTGGAAGCCCACCGCCGAGGCGGTGAAACAACTGGATGTTTTCTGTGCCCACCACTACCTCCACTGCTGTGGCGAAGATCAAACCGACATACCCACCGTCGCGGCGATCACTCTACACCAGATTTAGATATTTATTTAGATATTTTTGGCTCCCTATTTCTTCTCCTCTCCTATCCTCCGGCCATGAGAGCTCCATTAGGGTTATGATATTTTAAAGAGAGGTTTCAGGAGTGTTTAACCAATTCCGAAGGAGAAGAACACGTTGCGAAGAAGGAGAAGCGATCCCGAAGCATTTTTAGCGGCAAATCTTCAGATTATGAATACTTTATCTCGTTTCTTTCTTCATATCTTAACTTAGGATTATTATTTGAGCATGTTTAGCTCATTATTGATTGTATATACGGTTATGGTTGTTAGCTAAACAAGAATTGTCTTAAGGATTAATATATTTATGAAAATGTTGTTTATTTGAGTTTGTGTTTCGTTAATGGTTGTTCTTCGCTATTTTGATTGTGTTTATCGTATTGTTCTTTGCTATTTTGATTGTCTTTCTCTGGATCATGAAATGAGGAATTAAGAAGAAACCCTGATAGAATGAATGGCAAAATGGTCAAATTTTTTTTTTTTTTAATTTAAAAAAAGCTGAGCGCCTTCTGCAAAAAAAAAAAAAACAAATAAGCAAAAGGGCTTTACTGAATTTTTTGTTTAATTTTTCTCTTAATTTTTAAGCTAACTTAATTAATTAAGTAATTTTAATTACATTTGTGAAACACATTTAATTAATTAATTACTTAATCTAATAAGTTTTAAGTACTTATTTGTTTTTATCAAACATGCCCTAAGACTTATTAAGAATCAAAGGCTAATGGATTCCTAATAATGCTGAGTAAAAAACTCTAAAAATATCCTATAAAAAACTTATTAATTTCCATTTAATTGTAATGATTCTTAATTTCATTGATGGCTCCAATTGGTTAGGGAACCATTACCCCAATTCTCAGGTCATGAGTGTGGGTCTGTTTGCGGATTTTGCTCAATTTTTGTATTCTTTGTTTACTTTCTTCGTATTTTTTAGCTTTTGCATAAAAAAAATGATAAATTGTGTTGTTATTAATTATAAAATTATGAAAATATTATCAAAAGTGTAGATTAAGGGTATAAAATTGAGAATAATCACAAGTTACATACCATCTCTCTTTGCCTACGCGCTCTATCTGCCTAGGTCACATCATCCACGCTTTGGGTAAATCCAAACGTCTCCCACATGAAATAAAAACTTTTTTTTTTTTTTTTTACTTTAATTCAATCTGATAGATGGCAATTTCATGTGCTTTCTATATTTGGTTATAAATATCATGTGTTATTCACTGACAACTACATTCGGGCAAAGTGCACATTTCCTGGCATGTTTGTTTTGATGAATAACCCTTTCCATTTACATCTAATACCAGAAGGACTCCACCAAATCTATCATCATGGTCCTTTGTTCCTCTAATATCACCAGCTCCTATTCTACCTCTACAATTGACAACACAAAATAGTGTTTCGTCTCCTATTCATCAACCGTTTCCGTATCATTATCAACACTGACAAATTTGACCCTCACAAACTAATGCTTTTGCTACTGCCACCCCTGAGGCTTCTCTATCTTCAGTTCCTCTGCGCCATTCGATGGTCATACATCATCGGGATAACACCCATCGTCCTCTTGTTCGAACAGATGGCATATTTTAATATCATCTTCCACTGACGAGTCCACCTGCTATACTTAGTCTGTTTGTGTCCCTGAATGATGTTAAGCCATGGAAATGAATTTAATTCCATATTGAAGAACAAAACTTGGGTTCTTATCCCTCCTTCCTCACATCAACATGTTGTGGGTTGTAAGTGAATTTTCTAATTCAAGCGTAAAGCAGACGGTTCCATTGAACAATACAAAGTTCGCCTAGTTGCTAAGGGCTTCCATAAAAAAACGGGTGTTGATTTTGATGAGACATTTAGTCTTGTAATCAAAACTACCAATGTTCGTACTATGCTTAACTTTGTATCATTTGGTTAGATAATACGCCAACATAATGTGAAGAATGTCTTTCTTCGTGGCGTTTTGGATGAAACAGTCTATATGGAACAACCACCTGGTTTCATAGATTTGGCTCATCCTCATCATGTCTATCATCAACAAAAGCTATCTATGGCCACAAACAAGCACCTCGAGTTTGGTTCCAATTTCTTCGCATATTCCTCTTATAGTTTGTTTTTACCCAGAGTCAAGTTGATCATTCCATGTTAATCTATGGATCTAACTCTATAATGATGCTTCTTCTTTTATATGTCGATGATATTATACTCACTAAAAATTAACCGTCTCTAGTTTCATCATTCATCACCACTATTGGCAAATAGTTTGAGCTTAGTGACCATAGTTCCCTATCTTACTTTCTTGGTCTTGAAGCAACTCCTTCCTCTGCTGGCTTAAGCCTCTCTTAGCTCAAGTATACTATCGATCTTTTTGCATGTTTCTCAATGATAGACTACAAACCTCATAACACCCCAGTATGTGGTGAAATATAATTGTCATATCAAAGCGGGAATCTTTTGTCAGATACCACTAAATATCATCAATTGGTTGGCTCATTGCAGTATCTTACTTTCACTAGACTAGACATTGTCTATGTTGTTCATCGTGTTGCTCAGTTCATAAGAAACTTTGGACACACTACCTTATAGCCACCAAATGAATCTTTTGATACCTAAAAGGGACTTTGAACTTTAGTTTTATTTTTTACTGTAGTTGTAAAGCCTAATTTTTGCATGCATATTTCTAGTTGCATTTTAGAACATTTAGAAAACTAATAGGGTTCATTGTGTTATTTAAATTTTACTTTAAATATTTTTAGGGGTTATGTGGTATTTAAAAGTTTGATTTTAAAAACCTTAGAGGCTAATATGTTAATTTTAATTTTGACATTTAAAAGTTTAGGGATTATTAAGTTATTTAAAATATAATTTTAAAATTTTTAGGATATAATTAAAAAAAAATTTATTTCAAGGGGGATAATTAGTGTAAATAAATAAATAAATAAGTAAATAAATAAATAAAAAGTGGTTGAGATCGTTTCCTTCTTAAGGAAAGAAACAAAATCAACCATATATATATATATATATATATAAAGAGATTGAACTTACCTGTTTTTGTTGAGAGATATAATTGACACACGTCAATTATATATATATATATATGTCTAATTTATGAGACTATTTATACGGGTATGTATACATGTACATTTATATGCCAAAAATACATATATGTGGGCTCAATAAATATGGTGGGAATATTTGTATATATAGATATATCCAATTTGCGAAAAATACAATTTAAGATAAAAATTATAAATTTTATTAAAACAATAATTTTTAGTATTTCGTTGACTAATAATATTTTTAATAGTCAATTAATATTTTTGTGTAGATTAAATTATTAATAAGAAAAAAAATTGTAATCGTTGTTATAATAATTTTTGTACCGTTAATATTGACTTAAGAAATTGGGCGTTTATTAAGTTCGTATAATCAAAAAATTTGGAATAGAAAAAATCACATTTTAGTGTCATGCATTACATGTTAGACTTATTTAAATAAATTCTTAGTTTAGGCCCTGGCGTTGTTAAGTTTACAAGTGACACCGACCACGTCAACATCTTGACGGTATTGTATTTAGTAGTGCAAATATCGAGGTGAGTGTATCATCTTCTATGTAAATTGTCAAATTATATTTTCATATTAAAATGTGAAAATAATTTTTTTATTAAAATATATTATTTTATAATGTTAAATGGATCGAGTAACTTTTTAAATATGAAAATTGATTTTTATTTATTATACTACTATGCCATAGTTTGATTTCGCCAGGAGGACATGTTCTGCAGAATGTTGTTGATCTTAACAAGAAGGCATGTCCTATAGTACGTTATGTTGTGACTTGACAAGAGGGTAAGTTTTTCAGATTGTTATTGTTGTTGTTAACGATGATGATTATCATCATGATATGGTGGTTTATACCACGTGTTGGCTCCTACCATTGGAGATATTAAATGACTCTGACACTGATAACAACCTTAGTGTAGACATGGCATTTTGACCACCCCGTAAAAAATTTTATAATTCATTTTATAGTTAACTTTGTTTTATTTCAGAAAATACAAAAAATAAGAAAAAAAAAAAAAACAAAATATCGTTTGTTTAGAGCAAATCAGGAAAAAACGAAACAAATCAAGACAAACCAAACGGAGGCATGAACAGTAATCGTGAATAGTATCCGCATGCATGAACAGTAAAACCGCGTGATCATGAATAGTACTCGCATGATCGTGAACAATACCGTCGCGTGAATAGTGAATTGCATTTTTTCCCATTTTTCCTTTTTCGGAGTTTATAAACAGAAAGCTCATTTTCATTTGGGTGGGGGGAGAGAAATTTTTTGAGAAGAGTTCTTATTAGGGGGAGAATTTTGAAGAGAAATCTTGAGAGAAAATATATATTTTATTTTTTTATTTTTTATTTTTGAAGAAGAAGAAGAAGAGAAAGGAAGAAAATATCTAAGTTAAGGTTGGAACTTCCATATTTTGTAAATATTACTTATGCATTAAGTCGTTATTATACTAAAATTTTATTTTGTAAATTAAATTTATATATATATACATAAACTTGTGAATTACTTAATGTGTAGATAAAATGAGATGGAAAACTCCTAACTTTTCACTAGAGCGGTTTAGGTATAGAAGGAGATTACTCATCTCGATATGTAGATTGAACTAACTTAAGTATGTGTGTGTGTGTGTGCGCGCGCGCGCGCGTGTGTGTTTCTTTAACTTGTGTGCTGACAATTCGAGGTCGAAAACTCCTGACCTTCCATTGGAGTGCTTTAGGTTTAGAAGGGAGATTACTCCCCTTGATGCGTGTGACTGTGTGTGTGTGTGCGTGTGTTTCTTTAACTTGTGTTATATAAAATATGTTAAAGTTACGAGGCGAAAAACTCCCAATCTTCCATTGGAGCGGTTTAGGTTTAGAAGGGAGATTACTCCCCTCGATCCATGTGAGTGTGTGTATGTGTTTCTTTAACATGTGATTAAATATAATGTACTGACAAGATGAGGTGGAAAACTCCCGACTTTCCATTGGAGTGGTTTAAGTTTAGAAGAGAGATTACTTCCCTCGATGTGTGTGTGTATGAGTGTGTATTTATTTTTTTAATTTACTTATTTATTTATTTATTTATTTTGTTAAATTTAATGGATGGTTAAAACATGGAGGAAATTTCCCCATCTTCTATTTGAGGGGCTTAGAAGGGAATAATCCACTCAATATATAAATTTCTTGATAATATATATATATATATATATATATATATATATATATATATATATATATATAATACAAAAATATTTTCTTTTTTTAGAAGGAAATTATTTCAAAATAAAATAAAATATTCGGACTAAACTAATTGGACTTAATTGAATATAAGGTACCGTCTTTGTACGGGCATCTCGGGGTGCCTAACACATTCCCTGAGCGTAACTGATCCCCATACACTTTAAAACGAATCTCTGGTCGGACAATTTTTTTTTTTGGAGTCAAAATCTTACTTAAGCCATTTTTTTTTAATCATTTCAAAAATAAAAATCTGGTGACCTAACACACCATTTAAACTCAATGGTAGGTGGCGACTCCTTTTTCTAAAACTGACTTAAGTATTTTTATGAGAAAACTGACGTTTTTAAAAAACCCCTTCTCATCTTACACTTGTATATTTATTTTAGTTTCTTTGAAAAATCAGGGCGTGTCAGCTAGTGACTCCACTGGGGATTTAATTAGAGGGTCAAGCCCAATATATCTAAATAAGTCCAACTAATCCAAAGTCTGAATATTAAATTTTATTTTATTATATTTTCCCTCAAGTTTGTAAATAAATTGTGATTTTCTTTTTTCCTTCTTTCCTCTCGGGCTCTTATATCGTTGTAAATCCTCCGACATAAGCACGGTTGTCTTGTATCCATATTGTCCCCTCGGGATTCTATGATACAAGACGGGAAAGATGTTCGATGCTTGATGGATTGATGATGTCTTAGGAAGTCTTAAAAAACTAAACGATTTCAAAAGTTTTCAATATCGGTAAGAATGACAAAAAGAATTTTCATAAATCAACATTTGTTTTAATTGGTCAATATCAAAATTGAAGACTTTGAACTCGAATGTGCTTTAAGATCACCTAAGACCCACGTGAACTAATAAAGCGGTTTGTTGTGTAGAAAAGAACAAGATAGAAAAATTGGTCCCAGGAAAGCAATTCCGGTTCCCCCCATTCGGAGTCCGGTCTTCACTCGCAGCCGTACCCGGACTCATTCTAGGATGACATCAGAGGGTAATCCTGAATCTCCCCACATGACCGAAATAACTCAGATGAAAGAGACTATGAAGCTAATAATCGAGAAGCTCGATAAGCTAAGCCAAGATCGAGAGATGCCTATGATTTCGCCCAATGGAATCCCGGTGACTTTGCCCAGTTCTGAATTACCTAATGGAAACCCTCCAAGCACTGGGATGGAGAACTCAATACCAACCGAAACACGCTGGCCCAAACCTCGCGGCACCAGTCTACTATGGACCTCAGATAGGCCCTCATAACTTCGCCTATGGAGCACCAACATATCCCAGCCTTGGGAATGTCTACCAGGTTTCACCCGATGGCCCGATCCCTTCTGCACTGGAGATCTTCATTCACCTAGAGAGGGTCGTTGCTCCACCGAACGATCCAAATGGTAACCAACTGGCCCCGGCCACTGAAATAGGAAATAAAGAAGAAGATAATAGACCCCCTTGGCCTGGGTTCTAAAAATAGAAGAGTTGAAGAAAACCATCGAAGAATTGAAAGGAGAGAAGCCATCGAGGAAAGCAACGTACAAAGAGTTGTCAACACCATCCCAGGTGGTGTATCCGGAAAACTTCGTAGTTCTAGAGTTCACTAAGTATGACGGCACTGGCCCCCCAGAGTGGCATGTCAGCATCTACAAGGAGGAATTGAGAATTTATGCTCGAAACGAAGACCTTTTCCTGAAGATGTTCTGGTGATCATTGAAAGGACCGGCTCTCAACTGATACATAACCTTGGACCTTGCGCAGATTAAAATATTCTAGGATCTAGTAGAGGCCTTCTATGAGTAGTATATGTACAATAAGGATGTCGCACCGGATTGTAATAACCCCTACCAGATACTGAAGAAAAAATACGAAAGCTTTCGGAGGTACACTGCCCCGTTGGAAGGAGGAGGTTGCCAAAGTTGTCCCCAGGCTGCACGAAGAGGCTCAGTTAGAGATATTCAAGTCAATCCAGATGCTTCTGTTCTATCGAGATCTATTGAGCATAGCAGTAACTTCCTTTCAAGTCAATCCAGACGCTTCCATTTTATCGAGATCTATCGAGCATAGCAGTGACTTCCTTCGGTGATGCAATCTAACAAGTTGAGGTGATAGAAGAGGGAATAAGAAGCAAAAAGATTGAAGGGGCCTCGCCTGATCTGACTAGGAGGTCAACCCCGCCAAAGAAGAAGGAGAGTGAGGTAGTCGTTATCGTTTCTCCCCAGTAAACCCATCACCAGGACTACCCCCAAGCTTTCTATCCCCAAAACTACCCGAACTAGAACAACCAATATTACAACTACCCCCCTCAAAATCGCCAAAACCAATATTACCCCTGGAACCAATCCTATTCCCAAAGCCGTCCTCGCTATTACCAGAATGTACCTCCTCCTTACCAAAATCACACTCTCCAATATTATCCCCAAGCCTACCAAGCACCTTCTTACCATACATATCAACTAAACCCAAACACCCCACCTCAAATTCCTAACCACACCCTAAGGTCAGGAACCCAATACCACCAAGGCTCTCTACCTCGTGCTACTCGGAAAAACTTTCGGAACGATGACAAAGAACGTCTAGACCTTTCGGTCTTAATCACCAAGCTGTACCGGAGTTGTTTGAAGTAGGGGATGCTGACACCCCTTTCATCCTACGAAGTTAAACCTGGGAGTAAAGCAGCTTCTTCAAATGCTTTCTGTGAATACCACTCAATAACCAATGGACATACGACCGAATAGTGTTTTCAACTAAAGGACAAGATCCGGGAGTTCATACGGATATGAGCCATCACGTTTTCTAAAAAACCTAAGACAGGTATGCGAAATTATCAGCAGAATCCGTTGCTTGAACATGCCTTCTCGAGAAGTGGCGTCAATCTAATTTTCACAGAAGAGGTCGAGGAAGAAGTTGATGTGATCAATAACGGTGGTATTTGTTTACACCCAGAGGTTCTCGACGGAGGGTTCGAATTACATCCAGAAAGGGTAGCCGAAAAACTGGATAAATCTCTAGTTTTGTCTTTCCCAATCCAAAAGCCGGTAGAAAATCTCAATAAGGTCTCGTGGAATTACGAGATCGTCGCTAAAACAGGAGAATGAGAAGAATTGCCAATTTTAGCAAGAGAAATCGGTGGAATAACTCGGTCTAGAAAGGTGTACATGCCACAAGATTTGATCAGGGTTCCTACAAGGGAACCAAGAGGGGCTCTAAAAAGTCGATGTCAGAAAATGAGGCTCACGACTTCCTAAAGGCAATGAAGAATTCAGAATACAAGATAGTGGAGCAACTCAGCAAAGCGCCAACACAAATCTTGATACTCTTACTACTCCTGTCCTTAGAAGTACACAGATAGGCACTGCTGAAAGTCCTAAATGAAGCCCACTTGCCTAGCACAATCCTTCCGAAAAAGTTTGTCACTCTGGTCGAGCAAGTCCTAGGATCTAACACCATCACTTTCATAGATGATGAGATGGACGAAGATGGAATAGGTCACAACAAGTCTTTGAATATCACGGTCGAAAGCCATGGAATGTTCATAGCTCGGGTGCTGATTGACAATGGATCAGCACTGAATATTTACCCTTTGTCGACGCTGGAATAAATGGGAATAGATTTGTCACAGATTCAATCATCAAAGATGGTTACCAGAGCATTTGATGGGGCTAAGAGAAATAGCGTTGGAGAGATTGACTTGCCAATTGAAATTGGCTCGGTACAGTTCAATGTAAAGTTCCAAGTACTCGACATACCTGCTTCGTACAACCTATTGTTGGGGAGGCCGTGGATCCATAATGCTAGGGCAGTGCCTTTGTCTTTACACCAGAAGATTAAGTTCATCGTTGATGACACACTGTACGTGATCAATTGCTACCTTTGTCTAATACTGTGGCCTTTATTGCTAAAGAAATAAAGTCCCAAGGTTGCATTCCCGAGAAAGAATTGGGAAAGAATCTGGATGGAATTACAGAACTGATAGTAATCAAGGAGAAAGGGGGAGATTCAGATTGGGATACGAGCTGACAAGAACAGACAGGGCAAAGTTCTTTCGAAAGAAGAGGGGTGGATCATCAGATAACCAGCCAATGAAAATTCAGTACATCCGGGTCACCTTCTCTTATCCAGCAGAAACCATCAACAAAAGGAAAGAGGCTATAGGATTCGAGTTGCACCCTAAGAGAATGATGATTGAGAAAGCTGTGAATGTAATCATGGGAGATGAGGCAGGATCAAGTCATAGGCCTGGTATTCGAACCAAGGGAAAAGAAAAGCTGCAGAATTAGGATTCTTGTTCCCTCCCGGTTTGCCGGGCGTTTTGGTAAACTTGGGGAGATTTTTTTTTGTTGATCATCCTTCTTTCTAGCTAGCCTTCTAGATAGAAAGGGATTTTGCTTTGTAATGGATTTTTATATTTAATGAATGCAATTATGTTTTATCCAACATATGGTTTAAATGTTTAAATTTTATGCTTTTAGGATGCCTAAGTTACCAGTGTATGATGCATGCAATATAACTGAGCGAGAGTGTGATAAGTATGATTTTAATGCAGAACCAGACCATAACCTTATGGGAGTGGAAATAGAAAATTACTCTTGCCAGCCAAACGATGGTGAGATCTGAAAAGATTTTACGAAATTTGAGAATAAGCTGATTCCCAGTAATGACGAGACTGAGTTGATAAACTTGGGGACCTCAGAAGAGTTGAAGAAAGTAAAGATTGGATCAGCCCTCACGGCTCTGGAAAATAAAGAGTTGACAACGCTCTTAGTTGCCTACCAAGATATCTTTACCTGGTCCTATGATGACATGGTTGGACTGGACAAGAGTATCGTGACCTATAAGCTACCGCTAAAGCCTGGGAGTATACCAGTCAAACAAAAGTTGAGAAAGTTGAGGCCCGCTGTCAGCCTCAAGGTCAAGGAAGAGATCGTGAAGCAATTCAATGCCCGAATTATTAAAGTCTGTAACTACAGTGAATGGCTCTCAAATGTTGTACTAGTGCCAAAGTCCTCAGGGAAAATCAAAGTCTGCGTGGATTATCGTGATCTCAACCGGGCAAGTCCGAAAGATGATTTTTCGCTGCCAAACATTCATATCATCATTGATAACACTACGGGGAGAAAGCTCTATTATTTCGTCGATGGATTCTCTAGCTATAAAGATCAAGAAAAGATAGCCTTCACTACACCATGGGGAGTCTTTTGCGATATGGCGATGCCTTTCGGTCTCAAAAATGCCGAGGCAACGTACCAAAGAGCATTCATGATATGATGCACAAGGAGATGGAGGTATATGTGGATGACATGATCGTTAAATCTCAGGAGGACGAGGATCATCTCTGCCATTTGAAAAAGATGTTCGATAGACTTCGAAAATATCAACTCAAGCTCAATCCAACAAAATGTGCTTTCGGGGTAACTTTCGAAAAACTTCTTGGTTTCATGGTAAATCTCCATGGAATTGAGATTGATCCTGCAAAGACGAAGGCCATTCGTGAGATGCCACCACCAAAAAATGAGAAGAAGATCTGAGGTTTTCTAGGTCGATTGAATTTTATAGCTCGATTCATCTTCCAGCTCATTGCCACTTGTGAGCCAATCTTCAAGCTACTTTGAAAAGAAAGTGATGGGCGATGGAATGTAGATTGTCAGAATGCCTTGGAGAAGATTAAAGCCTATCTAACCAACCCTCCAGTTCTAGTGCCGCCTTGGGAGGGGGTTCCGTTGTTACTGTATTTGTCAATTCTCGACTCCTCTACGGGAGCTATTCTCCGGCAACTTGATAAATCTAGAAAGAAGGAGCAATCCATCTACTACCTCAGCAAGCGCTTCATGAAGTACGAGGAAACTTACACCTTGCTGAAGAGGACCTGTTGTGTATTGGCTTGGTCTGCTCAAAGACTACGCCATTACATGCTCCCACTGACTACCTACTTGATAGCCAAGATGGATCCCTTAAAGTACATCTTTGAGAAGCCAATTTTTTCAGAAAAAGTTGCAAAATGGCAGATGTTCCTAACGGAGTTCGATATCGTCTACAAGACCCAAAAGTCAGTGAAAGGTCAGGCAATAGCAGATTAGTTGGCTAGTTGTCCAACTCAAACAGATCACCAGCCTCTTGAGACGCTATTCCCTTACGAGTAGATTCATGTGGTGGATGAAGAAGATGAGGAAACAGTTTGGAAAATGTATTTCGATGGAGCAGTGAACTCTCGAGGAGTAGGAATCGGAGCTGTTCTGATTTCTCAGAGCAAGCAACATTATCCGGTGGCTTCCAAGTTGAAGTTCCAAAGCACCAATAGCCGAGCTGAGTACGAAGCATGTATTTTGGGACTCCAGTTGGTTGTCGATATGAAAATCAAAGAATTGCTAGTGTTCAGGGATTCTGAGCTGATAATCAATTAGGTGATAGATAAGTATGCCACGAGAGATCCGACCTTGATAGCCTATAACAATCACCTCCTGGAGTTGTGCGAGCGATTTACAATGATCGAATTTGAAAGCATACCGAGGCTCAAGAATAACTTTGCTGATGCCTTAGTTACCTTGGCGTCTATGCTCTCTATCACTCTAAAAGAGGATGATATCATTCCGGTGGTAATCCGAGTTCAGCATCGACTGGCCCACTGTTTCCATCTTGAATCTGAACTAGCTAAAGACCCATGGTACCATGACATAAAGAACTTCTTGAAAAATCGGTAGTATCCAAAAGGGGCATCGAGTGTTGATCAGAAAATTCTCCGGAGGTTAGTAGGCCAATTCTTCCTAAGTGGAGAGACACTGTACAAACGCTCCCCTGACATGGGCTTGTTGAGATGTGTTGGAGTTGAAGAGTCCATTCAGTTGATGAAAGAGGTCCATGGTAGCATATGTGGACCTCACATGAGCCGCTTCATGCTCGCAAAGAAGATCTTGAGGACCGATCATTTTTTACTAACGATAGAAAGCGATTATGTGCAGTTTATTCGAAGATGCCATAAGTGTCAGATTCACAGTGATCAAATCCATATCCCTCCTTCGCAACTTCATTGCTTAGCGGCCCCATGACCCTTCGCAATGTGGGGTATGAACATTATTGGAGAAGTTACCCCTAAGGCGCTGAATGATCATTGCTTTATCTTGGTGGCGATTGATTATTTTACCAAGTGGGTAGAAGTTGTTTCCTTGGCTCGAGTGACTCAAAGGATAGTAGCTCGGTTCATCAAAGAAAATATTGTGTCGAGATACGGTTTGTCGCAAGCACTGATAACCGACAACGCCAAAAACCTGAAAGGCTTGAAAATACAGGAAATATGTCAACAGTTCAAGATCGAGCATAGAAACTCGGTGCCTTATCATCCAAAGATGAATGAAGCAGTGGAAGCCGCCAATAAGAGTATAAAGAAAATCCTCCGGAAAATTATTGATAACTATAAAAAGTAGGATGATATGTTGTCGTATGCTTTGATGGCTTACCAGACTTCAGTTCGGACTTCGACAGGGGAAACCCCCTACTCTTTAGTCTATGGCACAGAGGCGGTAATATCGGCTGAGGTGGAATTTCCATCTCTGCGAGTGCTCATGGAGGCCGAGCTTGAGAAAACTGAATGGGTATAACAGAGATTGGACCAACTTTGTTTAATCGACGAGAAGTGGCTAACAATGATATGCTACGGGCAATGTTACAGACAGAGAATTGCCAGAGCTCATGATAAGCAGGTACACCCCAGAGTCTTCAGGGCCGGTGAATTGGTATTGAAGAAAATTTTTCATTTCCAAGATCAAGCTAAAGGTAAGTTCACCCCAAATTGGGAAGGTCCTTTTGTTGTTCATAAGGCTTTGAGCGATGGAGCGTTGATTCTCCAGGAAATGGATGGTGATGTATTTCCCGAGCCTCTAAACTTGGATTCTGTAAAGAAATATTTTGCCTAATAAAGATCTTTCTTTTCCAAGTAAGTTTATTTCGATTTGAGATTTTTTTTTATTTAAAAAAAAAAGAAAAAAAAAAAAAAAGGAAAAAAAAAAAGTACGGCTCGAGCATGGTGAAAACTTGAAAGAGTGCCATGAAAAGAATGTAGAGACCATGTAAAAAAAAAAAAAAAAAAAAAAAAAAGAAATGGATCGCTCGGGGGGGGGGCATTTTCGGAATTTCCACTACAGTAGACTTTCATTGACTGTAAAAAATTTCGTGTTCGGAACTTGATGGATTTGAGCAGAGTTGGAATCTGTGAAAAGGAAAATCAAATATACCTCAAATTTGCATTGAAATCATACTTGTCAGACAATCCGGCTTGAAATCTCATAGTCAACATACCTGGTGATGAAGATACTTGTTTGGGGTAAGGTTTTACACATTTTTCCATATTTGGCTAAATCAGTTTTATAGGATTTGAGAAATACAAAGCAAACAGGAGTATATGATTCTCCTAATACTGAGGATGCCTAACAGAAGAGAGAAAGTAAGAATCGGCAGGTGTAGAGAAATAAAAGTTGATAGGGATGTTGTCCAAAACTAGACCCCACTAGCAACCCAGATAAAACCTCCAGAAAGTGCATCTTTAAAATTGACGGAAGGATGAGACGGAAGAATCTCCCGATACTGTCTCGAGAAAGTCAAGCGCCATCAAACGAGAGATTGCGACGGAAAAGGGGGGAACGGAATTGCGAGTAGTAAAGGGTGACAAGTTTTTCAGACTAAATTTTTGTATTGCATGTGTTTTTCTTGTCCAGTTACAGGGATCTCAAAGGGCCTGGAAGCATGGATTTCCCTATCACTAGGACTTCTTACTTTTCGGCTCAAATTGGAAACTCTTATTGTTGAAATTTCAGAAGCTCTAAATGAGCGTCCATGTATGTATTTTGCCCTGAAAGGGGCGAGAAATGAACTACGCTAAACCTGATCCTCAGTGTAATGCTAAGTTAGGTAGGCAACTTGTAAAGGTTCGGTCTGGGGAACATTTTATATCTTTGCTCTCTCATTTTTGCCCAGCTAGAAGGTGGGGCATGTTTTATCTTTCTGAACTTTCTTTTGTCCCCTGGCTAAGAGAGTTAAGGCATGAATCATTTTTCATTACTCTAAACGATCCTCTAAATGGACACTTGTTTGTTATGAGTATCATCATGAATCATTCATTTATCACTCTAAACGATCCTCTAAACGAACACTTGTTCGTCATGAGTATCGTCATAAGTCTTTTTTTTTATTACTCTAAACGATCCTCTAAATGGACATTGGTTCGTTATGAGTATCGTCATGATTCTTTTTTTTTATTACTCTAAAGGATCTTCTAAATGGACAATTATTCGTCATGGATATTGTCATGCGTCATTCTTTTATTACTCTAAACGGACACTTGTTTGTCATGAGTATCATCATCAGTTTTTTTTATTAGTCTAAACGATCTTCTAGACGGACACTTATTCATTATGGATATCGTCATGCGTCATTCTTTTATTACTATAAATGGACACTTGTTCGTAATGAGCCATTTTACTTTATTTGTTCTATTATTGAAAAATACACTTAAAAAAAATCAAAAAAATGGGACAATCAAAATGGCGTGGTCTTTTATCTTTGTCAAGCAAGTGAAACTTGCATGACAAATAGGGGCAGTTGTAGACACGGCATTTTGACCACCCCGTAAAATATTTATGATTCATTTTATAGTTAAATTTGTTTTATTTTATTTTATTTCAGAAAATACAAAAAATAAGAAAAAGAAAAAAGAAAAGAAACAAAATATGGTTTGTTTGGAGCAAATCAGGAAAAAACGAAACAAATCAAGACAAACCAAATGGAGGCATGAACAGTGATCGTGAATAGTATTCCCATGCATAAATAGTGATCGTGAATAGTATCTGCATGTGAACAGTAACCGCGTGATCGTGAATAGTACCCTGCATGATCGTGAACAGTACCATCGGGTGAATTGTAAACTGCATTTTTTTCCATTTTGCCCCTTTAGAGTTTATAAATCGAAAGCTCATTTTCATTTGGGTGGGGGGAGATAAATTTTTTGAGAAGAGTTCTTATTAGGGGGAGAATTTTGGAGAGAAATCTTGAGAGAAAATATATATTTTATTTTTTTATTTTTTATTTTTGAAGAAGAAGAAGAAGAGAAAGGAAGAAAATATCTAAGTTAAGGTTGGAACTTCCATCTTTTGTAAATCTTACTTATGCATTAAGTCGTTATTATACTAAAATTTTATTCTGTAAATTAGATTTATATATATATACATAAACTTATGAATTACTTAATGTGTAGATAAAATGAGATGGAAAACTCCTAACTTTTCACTAGAGCGGTTTAGGTTTAGAAGGAGATTACTCCCCTCGATATGTAGATTGAACTAACTTAAGTGTGTGTGTGTGTGTGTGTGTATGTGTGTGCGCGTGTGTTTCTTTAACTTGTGTGCTGACAATTCGAGGTGAAAAACTCCTGACTTTCCATTGGAGTGGTTTAGGTTTAGAAAGGAGATTACTCCCCTCGATGCGTGTGAGTATGTGTGTGTGCGTGTGTTTCTTTAACTTATGTTAAATAAAATATGTTGACAATACGAGGCGGAAAACTCCCGACCTTCCATTTGAGCGGCTTAGGTTTAGAAAGGAGATTACTCCCCTCGATCCATGTGAGTGTGTGTGTGTGTTCACGTGTGTTTCTTTAACATGTGATTAAATATAATGTACTGACAAGATAAGGTAGAAAACTCCCGACCTTCCATTAGAGTGGTTTAAGTTTAGAAGAGAGATTACTTCCCTCGACGTGTGTATGCATGAGTGTGTATTTATTTTTTTATTTACTTATTTATTTATTTATTTATTTTGTTAAATTTAATGGATGGTCAAAACATGAAGGAAATTTTCCCGCCTTCTATTTGAGCGGCTTAGAAGGGAATAATTCCCTCAATATATAAATTTCTTGATAATATATGTATATAAATAATACAAAAATATTTTCTTTTTTTAGAAGGAAATGATTTCAAAAGAAAATAAAATATTCGGACTAAACTAATTGGACTTAATTGAATATAAGGTATTGTCTTTGTACGGGTGTCTTGGGGTGTCTAACATATTCCCTAAGCATAACTGATCCCCAAACACTTTAAAACGAATCTCTGGTCGGACAATTTTTTTTTTTTTGGAGTAAAAATCTTACTTAAGCCATTTTTTTTTTAATCATTTCAAAAATAAAAATCTGGTGACCTAGCACACCATTTAAACTCAATGGTAGGTGACGACTCCTTTTTCTAAAACTGACTTAAGTATTTTTATGAGAAAATCGACGCTTTAAAAAAAACCCTTCTTATCTTACACTTGTATATTTATTTTAATTTTTTTGAAAAATCAGGGCGTATCACTTAGATTGCATAGTTGTACAGGTTATGGTACTGTCATAACTCCCGATTGTGTGGTGAAACGATCCTATGGCAAGTAGGGAAGTATTGTGCAATATTTTATAATATATATCATATAATTTGACCAGATAACTTTAATTCAGTTATTTTATGATGATGATACCTGTGAGATTTGTTACTACTCAATGTGCGATATATTTTGTTTTAGAAAATGGTGTTTGATAAATATACTTTTTTCATAAATCTTTTTTAATTATGAAGATAGTACACTGATAAAATATTTTATCTTAGGTACCTCAGCTAGCATGGGTGCACTACTGGCATTAGGTAGAGTTAAAGGGTGGTGTCATTTTTTGAAGATCGGCAAGACAGGTGTGAACCGTGAAAGGTTCAGTTTTTTTATAGTTTTGTTATGGATATTTGGGACATGTGTATTTATGAATTTTGAAGTTGGTAAATATATATATATATATATATATATATATATATATATATATATATATATATATTTTTAAAAAAAAAAACACTATGTCAGTACATGTTTATATATATTTATTGATTGGTCGAGTAACATCAAGTCGAGATCATGCCCGACCTTAGGTGTCGAGGCCCCAGAGTCGGGTGTGACATTTTTTGGTATCAGAGCTTAGGTTATAGGTTCTGTAGATATGCCAGATTATCTAGTCAGCAGTGGACCGTAAGATAGGATGTTGATAGGTTGGTTCGACACGTAAATGGTAGTTATTTTATTGGATTAAATAGTACATTTGCATTACACATTGTTGTTTGCATTGTTGGCCCTTTTACCTATTAAATTTCATTTCAGATCTTGACTATGAATTGTGAAAATAAAAGTAGTGGGAATTTTAGACCCTCAAAGAAAAAGGAATAGGGCGCGAGAAAGCTTGGATGCTGTCGAGCGAATATTACCGGCTGTTGCGCAACTGACAGAGTAGTAGACAAAGATGATAGAATGCCAGAAGGTCCAAACTAAAACAGTCACTCCTCAGGCTGTACTCCTAAAAAGATTCAAAGAATTGGACCCCCGACTTTTACGGGAACTGCGGGTCCTACTGATGCTAAAAATTGGTTGAGGAGCATAGGGAAGGTATTCGAGGTAATGAGCATTGCTGATGACAGTCAAGTTACTCTCATCACCTTCCAGTCGAAAGGAGAGGCCGAACATTGGTGGGAGAAAATGAAGAGGTTAATTTCAGTTCTTGGCCAGAAGATTTATTGGGATCAATTTTTATTGTATCTAATGAAAAATATTTTCCTGAATCCTATTAGTTCGAGATAGAGGAGGAATTCATATTACTGAAATAGGGGAAGATGTCAGTTCTACAATATGAAATCAAATTTGATGCCCTGTCCCAATTTGTTCCTAATCTGGTGAAGACTGAGGAAACAAGATGTTGAAGATTTCATAAAGGACTAGAATTGCAAATATATTCAAGGTTGACTGGCAGGCGAATCAAAAGTTATGCAGAACTGGTAAAAATGGATAAATTAATAGAGAAAGATGTGCGGGAAGCCATCCAAAATCGTGAACAGTACAAGAAAAGCAGGTTTAAGCCATCTAGTAGATATTCAAGTAGTACCTCTCGAGGATCTGGCCCTCGACCGCAACTTCCTCGAAATTCGACAGTCGATCAGTCAGTTAGAAGCCAAGGCCCACGGTAATTGTATTCCAGGGGACGATAAAATGTATTTGGATAGAGTTCCAGCCAGCAAGGGCAGCGTGGGAGTCAGAAGTTTATCTGAGCTAGATCAACCGTATGCTATCATTGTGGATCACCAGATATTTTTGTTAAAGACTATCCTATGACGGGTCTGATATGTTTCCATTGTTATGAGCTAGGTCATATATCTCCATATTATCCAAAATTTACTGCTACACCTACACCTTCTGCGAGCAGTATGGGTAGTATTGGTCTTAGCAGTGTTTAGGAGTGAGGTAGATGATCAGCCGATAGACCTCCAACTCGAGGTTGTGTATTTGCTACTACCCAGCAAAATGCCTAGACTACCCTAAATGTGGTTATATGTATCATGTCTTCATATGATAGAGATGCACGTATATTTGTCGATCCCGATTCTACTCATTCATTTGTTTCGACAATCTTTATGATGCATGTGGGTAAAATTCCTACTTTTCTGTCATATGGTATTATTATCTCTACCCCTGTGGACGAGTTAGTGTTGATAGATGGTGTGTATAAAAACAGTCTGCTTCGTATTAGTGATAGAGAATTATCAGTGGATCTATTACCTATGAGTATTCAGGATTTTGATGTGATACTGGGTATGGATTTGTCATCAGGCTATCATGCCATAGTCGATTGTTTTTAAAAGTAAGTTACCTTTCAAATCCAAGGCGAGTCAGAGTTTGTGTTTTCGGGAGATAAAATCATTACCCTTGTCAGTTTGATTTCAGTCCTAGAGGTTAGGAAATTATTAAAGAAATGATGTTAGGGATACCTCGTGCATGTTATTGACACTAGTCAGAGTGAGCTACATGTGGCAGATATCCTAGTGATCGGGGATTTTCCCGATGTATTTCTAGAAAAATTGTCAGGGTTGCCAATGGATAGGGAAATTGAATTCACTATCGAATTACTTCCAGGAACTTCTTCTATATCAATTTCACCTTATCGTATGACACCTACCAAGCTAAAGGAACTGAAGATTTAGTTATAAGATCTGTTAGACCGCGAGTTTATCAGACCTAGTGTTTCTCCGTGGAGAGCTCCAATGTTATTCGTAAGGAAGAAGAATGACACTTTGAGAATGTGCATCGATTATTAGCAACTGAATAAGGTGATAATTCGTAATAAATACTCATTACCTAGAATTGATGATTTGTTCAATCAGTTGCAAAAGGCCAGGTATTTTCTAAAATAGATCTTCGATTAGGATATCATTAGCTGAAAGTCAAGGATAGTGATGTGTTGAAGACAACATTCCGTACGAGGTATGAACACTATGAATTTCTAGTTATGCCATTTGGGTTGACGAATGCCCGTATTGCATTTATAGATCTAATGAATCGGATATTCTAGCCTTATTTAGATCAGTTAATCATCGTGTTTATTGATGATATATTGATTTATTCCCAAAATAAATAAGAGTATGCAGAGCATCTTAAGATTGTATTACAGATTTTGAGGGAAAAACAATTGTATGCAAAGTTCAGTAAATGTGAGTTTTAGTTGGATAGAGTTGTATTTTTAGGGTATGTTATCTCGGGTGATGGTATTTAAGTTGACCCAAAAAAAAGTCGACCCAAAAAAATTCGAAGCCGTTGTTTAGTGGGAAAGGCAAAAAAGTATGACAAAAGTTCGAAACTTCCTCGGATTAGTGGGTTATTATCACCGATTTGTACAAGGATTCTCTATCATAGCTACCTCTTTGACCCGTTTGAACTGCAAGGAAACTAAATTTGAGTGAACTAATAAATGTGATCAAAGCTTGCAGGAGCTGAAAAATAAACTGATATCAATGCCAATACTTTCTCTCCCAATACAAGGTGGTGGCTTTGTGATATATAGTGACGCTTCACCCCAGGGGGTAGGTTGTGTATTAATGCAACATGGCCACGTGATTGAATATGCCTCTCAGAAATTAAAGAATCATGAGCATAACTACTCGACGCATGATTTGGAGTTGGCGATGATTGTATTTGCTTTAAAGCTCTGGAGACATTATCTATATGGTGAAACATGCAAGATATATACTGGTAACCAAAGTTTGAAATATTTGTTTAGTCAGAAAGAACTAAATCTGAGATAGAGGCGTTGGATGGAGTTAATAAAATATTATTATTATATTATCCATTATCACCCTAGAAAGGTCAATGTTATAGCAGATGCGTTGCGTAAAAAATTGGCGAGTTCTGTTGCACACCTTCGAGTTGTTATACTGACCTATATGCCAAGCTGCGATCTCTGCAAATCTAATTGGCAGTTGGTCAAACAGCATCATTGTTGCAACTTTGACCTTGAGACCGACGTTAATCGACCGTATTATAGAAGCGTAGAAGTCGGATGCCCAATTGCGAAAGATTAGAGAAGAAGTGAAAAATAGTCAGAGAACCGACTATCGCGTCAGTGATAATAATAAAGCCTTGATGGTTGAGAATAGACTATGTGTACATAATAATGCCAATTTAAAGAAAGATATCTTGGAGGAAGAGCATAGCTCAGCATATGCAATACATCCAGACAGTACCAAAATGTATCGAGACTTGCAATAACACTATTGGTGGAATGGAATGAAATGAGAAATTATAAAATTTGTTGCTAAGTGTCTTGTCTGTCAGAAAGTCAAGATCGAGCACCAGCATCCAGGTGGATTATTGCAACATTTGCCTATCCCAGAGTGGAAGTGAGAACATATCACGATGGATTTTGTTTCTGAATTGTCCCGTACTCAAAAGGGATATAATTCTATTTGGGTGATTATTAATAGAGTTACCAAGTTCGCTCATTTTCTGGCCGTAAAAATCATGTATCCTATGGACAAGTATGCAAAATTACATATTGACGAGATTGTCAGATTGTATGGTGCACCGGTTTCCATAGTGTCAGATAGAGATCCAAAATTTACGTCAAAATTCTGGTTGAGTCTTCAAGCTGCACTGGGTACTAAGTTAAAATTTAGTACAACTTTTCATTCTCAGACAGATGGCCAATCAGAGTGTACGATTCAGACATTAGACGATATGTTGAGGGGTTGTGTTTTAGAATTTCCTAGTAGTTGGGATGATCATTTGATGTTGAGGGAGTTTGCTTATAACAATAGCTACTATTTGCCAATTAAAATGGAACTGTATGAAACCCTATATACCTGAAGAAGTAGAACTCCAGTCTGTTGGATTGAAGTTGGAGAACAAAAATTGTTGATGCCTTGCAAAGCTCATATGCCAGCGAAAAAGGTCAAAGTGATTCAGGAAAGACTTAATCGCTCATAGTCGGCAAAAGAGTTATGTTGACAAACTTAGATGAGAGTTGAAATTTGAAGTGGGTGATTATGTGTTTTTACGTATATTCCCGTGGAAAGCCATAATGAGATTTAGGAAGAAGAGAAAGTTAAGTCCGAGGTACATCGGGCCATATGAGATTCTAGAATGGGTTGGCATAGCGGCCTATTGACTAGCCCTACTGCTAGAATTGTCTAGATTACAAGATGTTTTTTATGTATAGATGCTCAGAAAATGTGTCAGACTTTTCGCATGTGTTGATTTTTCAACCAATCGAATTGAAGGAAGACTTGTCATACATTGAGAAACCAATGCAAATCCTAAGCCGTAAAAATCAAGTATTGTGGACGAAAACAATCCCGTTAATGAAAGTCCTATGGTGCAGTCACTCCAAGGAAGAGGTGACATGGGAAAGAGAAAAGGAGATCAGGAATAAATATCTGCATTTATTCGTTTAAGGTAACTAAAATTTCGGGACAAAATTTCTTTTAGGGGGGAAGGATTGTAAAGTCTAATTTTTGCGCATGCATATTTCTTCATTTTAGAACATTTAGAAAAATAATGAGGTTCATTGTGCTATTTAAATTTTACTTTAAAAAAATTTAAGGGTTGTTGTGGTATTTCAAAGTTTGATTTAAAAAAATCTTAGGGGCTAATATGTTAATTTTAATTTTGAATTTTAAAAGTTTAGGGATTATTAAGTTATTGAAAATATAATTTTAAAAGTTTTAAGATATAATTAATATTTTCTTTATTTCAAGGGGGATAAATAGTGTAAATAAATAAATAAAAAGTGGTTGAGAATGTTTTCTTCTTAGAGAAGGAAACAAAATCAACCATATATATAGATATGGTTGATATGTCCAATTTGCGAAGAATACAATTTAAGATAAAAAATTGTAAATTCTATTAAAATAACAATTTTTAGTATTTTGTTGACTATCAATATTTTTAACAGTCGATTAATATTTTTGTGTAGATTAAATTATTAATAAGAAAAAATTTATAATCGTTGTTATAATTATTTTTGTACAGTTAATATTAACTTAAGAAATTGGGCGTTTATTATGTTCGTATAATAAAAAAATTGGGAATGGGAAAAATTAAATTTTAGTATCATGCATTGCATATTAGATTTATTTAGATAAATTCTTAATTTAGGCGTTGTCGTTGTTAGGTTCACAGGCGACGCTGACCATGTCAGCATTTTGACGATAGTGCATTCAGTAACAAAAATATTGAGGTGAGTACTGTCTTTTATGTAAATTGTCAAATTATATTTTTGTACTAAAATGTGAAAATGAAATGTTTGTTAAAATGGATTTTTTTTATAACGTTAAATAGATCGAGTAAAATTTTAAATGTGGAAAGTGATTTTTATTTATTATACTACTATGCCATAGTATGATCCCGACAGGAGAGCATGTCCTGTGAGATGTTGTTGGTCCTAACAAGTGGGCATGTCCTGTAGGACGTTATATTGTGACCTGATAGGAAGACAAGTCCTGTAGGTGGTGGTTATTGTTGTTGTTGTTGTTGTTGTTGACGATGATGATTATCATCATGATATAGTGGTTCATATTACGTGTTGGCTCCTACTATTGAAGATATTAAATGACCCTAACAGTAATGACAACCTTAGATTGCACAATTGTATAGGTTATGGTACCGTCATAACTCCCGATCGTGAAGTGAAACGATCCTATGGACAGTAGGAAAGTATATGTGCAGTATTTTATTATATATATCAAAGTAATTTGACCAGTTAATTTTAATTTTGTTATTTTATCATGATGATACCTGTGGGATTTGTTACTGCTCACTATGCGATATATTCTATTTTAGAAAGTGGTGTTTGATAAATATACTTGATCTATACATTGTTTTTATATTATAAAGACAGTACACTGATAAAATATTTTGTCTCAGGTACCTCGGTTAGAGACGGATTCACTACTGGCACTAGGTAGAGTCAGAGGGTGGTGTCATTTTTTGAGGATTGGTAGGACAAGTGTGAATCGTGAAAGGTTCAATTTATTTATTTATTTATTTATTTTTATTTTTATTTTTTTATTTTTTTAATGGAAATTTGGGACATATGTACTTCTGAATTTTGATGTTCATTGGGCAGGTTGCCTTGACTCCCATTACTCAACCACTGGCTTCTATGTTTTCTTGGTCTCCTATCTGATCTTTTGGACCACAAAGAAATAATACATTGTTTCTCAATCTAGCGTTAAAACTAAGTACCGATCCCTTGCCCATGTTTGTGTCGAATCCACATGGGTACTTTATCTGCTCCAGGAGTTGTAAATTCTCATATCCACACTTATCACCATACTTTGTGATAATCTCAACACTACATATATGTCCTCAAATCTTGTGTTCGGTGTTAGTACTAGGCATATTGAAATAGATTATCACTTTATACGGGTACTCATTCTTACTGACATAGACCAAGTTCAGTTTGTCCTTTCTACTGATCAACTCACAAACATATTTACCATGGAACTTCACAAGACACACTTTCACCTTCTACGAACCAATCTCATCTCTTGATCTTTCTCAATTTTATACCAAATTTACATCCTTTATCTACACTTTTGATAATCTTTTTATTAATTTTTAATTAGTAATAATACAATTTATTATTTTTGTAAGAATAAACTCATAAATAAAGAAATGTCGAAAAATGAGCGAAGAAAAATAGGCAAAAAGAATAAAATAGAGCGAAACCGCAAATTAACCCACGCCTGCGACCCTGCTGTGAAATGGGGTAATATTTCCCTAATTGTGGGAATCGTTACCAATTGGAGCAATCGATGGAACTAGGAACCTTTACACAAAAAATGAAGGCAATTAAAATATGGAATTAAAGGTCTGATCCGTTACAAATAGACTGGAATTTTTCTAAGGATGAATTAAGTGCATTAAAGGGAATTAAAGGGGCTTTAATGATAATAAAAAAGAAAAATTGACAGATCAAATAGGCTTGGAACGTGGATTATTCATTCAAGGAATAAAGGGACATTAAAATGGCAATTTTGGAAAATTAAACAAGGAATGTCAGCAGTGGAGGAGGAAGCACTTATTTTCTCCATTAATTGCTCTTCAATTCTTTTTCATTTTTTTACTAGCGATGCCCCGTGTCTAAAGGCACGGATTATTATTAGGTTTTTTTAGTAATGAAATTGGAACATTAAGCACCAATCTGAGTCAATTTGTTGTTAAAATTTGTTCATTGATATAATAGCATATATATTGCAATCTGAAAATTCTATATATGTAATTGATGAAAAATCTATATGTAATTGAACTTTCATAGTCGTATAATATTTTGATGTCCCATTAATTTTGATTTTTAAAAAATTGAGTTTCATTTGACACGTTTTTCAGCTGACATGCTTTTTAGCAGAAAATCCAAAAAGTAAGTCAATGATTCGTATAACTTATATGGTCAAATTTAGAGATTAACATTGATAATTAAAAAATTACATGTGGTCTTTTCGGTTCAAATGTAATAACCTATTTTAAAATATAGAAATTTAAAATATAAGTAAGTTGCTTTTGAAAGTATAGAGATTACTTGAACACACATTCTATGCTTTAAGGATTAAACGTGTAATTTATCAAAAAACTATGTTAAAAGGTAAAATGGAAAACTCAAGACAAAATTTATAGTAAAAAAGGGTGATGGATATGGCCGGCCGTAAGAGCATTTCCAAGGGAGATGCTAAAAAAATCCATTTCTTGAATAAAATGTGACCAATTAACCAACCAACAAAACTACTTGTTACAAATAATATCTTGTTGTTGCATCGAAACATATAAATGTTGACTAATCTAACTACCATTGAACTTGGTAAACGGGACTGGTTGAATAATTGACCAAAAAAAAAAAACACTCCAATGGATGTGCTATTTGGTTGTGCCATTTATTTTTTCTTAATTAAAAAATAAAATTAACAACTTAATTTAATTAAATTTTGGGATTTTAATTTAACCACTAAATATTAGTTTTTAATTTCAAATTACAACATAAAAATTTAAATTTTATATTTTAATTGAACCACCAATCTTGTGTAAATTAATCAACTAAACATGACAAAAACAATTAAACAAATTGATCAATTCAACATAAATTAAATAACTTGTGCAAATTAATCAATTAATCAACTAAACATGAAAAAAATAATTAAACAAATTAATCAATTCAACAAAAATTAAAAAACAATTAAACAAATTAATCAATTCAATTCACCCAAATCAATTCAAATTAATTAATTCAACACAAATTAAAAAAAAATAAACAAATTAATCAATTCAATTCAGCCCAAATCAGTTTATTTCAACACAAATCAACCCAAACCATCCCCTAATGTAATTATCTAAAACATTAAACCATCCGCAATTTTATAACCCACCAGCCCACTTGCCCATAAACCCATCCCCAATTTGATTGCCCTAAATCGCACGCTCACAAATCAAACAATACAGAGAGAGAGACGATCGACCTTGGATGCCAATCGATGGAGATGGCGATGGCGAAGTTGGCGGCTTAGGACGGCGATTAAGGCGACGGTGGAGACGGCTACTTTTTTTTTAGGCGACGGCGATCAAGATGGCCTTGTTCGATTTTGATTTCTCATTTGTTTCTTAATCTCAAAGACTGTTTTTCTTTTCACCATTTGTGGTTTTGAAATTTCAGACCGTTGGAGTAGCCGTTGCTACTCCAACGGTCAAATAACACAGGCTCAATGTTGTGCTAAATATGGCATAGTAGACCTGGTGTGCCATTTTTGGCACACCAGATACAACAGCCATTGGAGCTATTTTTTGGCTTCAAAAAAACCATATCTAGGATGACACACCATATGGAACATCCGTTGGAGATGCTCTAAGTGGAGACGCAAAGACGGAGAAAACAAAGACAAAGAAACAGAAGGCTGTGAAACTATTGTAAGAGATTTGTTTCCCTCCAAAATGAGGATTAACCATTATCCCCACTCTCTCCCTCTTCTAACTTTTAATAACCCAATCCAATCTACCTACCAACATCAAAAACCATCATCATCGTTCATTAATTTTAACCTAATCTCCATCAACAATAAATGTCTGCAATACAAAAATTAAAATTAATTGAATTCTCAAATCCAATGCATTCTCACACTCGAAATCTGTCAAAGGAATTGCGTGTTTATAGAATCTGAGATTCCCAGTGGGCCGACGGTGGAGGCCGAATGAATCTTCCCCGCCCAGAACCATGCTTCGAGTAATATTGGCTGGAATGTTCTTCTCTGGACTTGCCGGCCTGGGCCAGTCCACTTTGACGCTTGATTTTGTTTGATGGCAACGGTGTCAGAGGTGGTAAAGCGGAAGCTGGCATCGACTGTTCGCAGTAGCGGAGATATGAGCGCGTGCATCTCTATCTGCAACAGACTGTTCAAATCTTTCCTACCTGCAAAATTGTTATTGTTTTGAATTTATTGATTTCACCAAAAATGTCAGTAAATTCTCGATGAAAAATGAAGAATTTTTATTTTTAGAACAAATTTCCAAAAACATAACAAAATTGCTCCTATATTCCAAAATAAAACGTTTATTTTTTTTGTTTGTTTTTGTTCTCAGATTTTTTTTATGTTCCCAGATTTTGTTGCTACAGAAAATAATAAATAACGAATTTACCGAATTAGCTTGGGTTGAGTTGCGGACTAGGTCGCTCTCTTTAAGACGTTTCGCTGCTCTGCCCAAGAAGCGTGCAAGCAGAATATTAGCCCCGTCGTCCCCAGGATAAAACAGCCCAGAATTCTTCTCTATCTAGGACGTTCTTTGCACTGTAGAAGTCCTGAAAACCAAACACCCCCACACACTTTTCGCAAAACGAACAAACTGCTCAGAAAACAATTTTTAAACGAAGAAACAAAACCGGAACATATCAAAACCGAACCGAAACACTGTACTGTTTCTAAATCCAAAAAATTGTTTCGGAAATTGAAGAACAGAACACTGTTTCAGAAATGAGAACAATTTCGGAAAGCCAAAAAATTGTTTCGAAAAACGAAGAACAGTAGAACACTATTTGTAAAACGAGAACAATTTCAGAGAAACGGAAATACTGTTTCGGAACAGATCTGAAAAAGAAAGAAGAGAAAGAACCGTTTTTTTTTTTTTTCAGAAGAACGAACTCACCATTTGCTGATCTGAAAATCGTCCCTTTTTATAGAGGAGATTCAGATCTAAACTGTTAGAATTCGTGGAGAATTTTAGGGGATATGGGAGAGAAAATTGCGGGGATATGAAACCGTTTTCATACCAAGTCAAACAAAACGATTCTGAATATATTTAATTAAAATAATGATTTTTTTATCTAAAAAATATTATACTAGTGCCACCTCATCACACGCGCGACTCTACTCGGCACGGACGGACGGCGGCGGCGGCGCGCACGCGTTAAACCGGTAGGGATATAGCTCCTCTCCCCTCCACAAAATGTGGGTACCCCTTGGAGCACACCCCAAGTATCTCACATACTACTAGTTATACACCTCAATTCAACATCTCCCAACCGATGTGGGATATAAGGTTTTTGAGGGAAAAAACCATTTGACACAAAAACATTTTTTTCAAAAATTCATTTGCTTCAACAGATTTTCTAAGAACAAAAAACTACGACAAACACCATGAATTACTAACCATATTTAGTTACACGACAGCTTCAATCAAGACAATCAGACCTTAAGAAATTGGAATAGAGGGTTACTTGGGTTGTGAACGGTAGAGAAAAGAGAGAAATTTTCTGGCTGGATTGAAGTTACCCACGCATGAATCGATTGAAGCAATTGAGTCACAAAAATCACCAAATCGGAACCAAAACCCTAAGATTGAGGGAGGGAACAAACCTTGGAGATCTAGAGGACCATGGGATATGAGTGTTGGATTTGGTAATGCCGCCGATGGTGTTCTTCAGTTGGAAGAAACCCTTCGTTTCTTAAATAAAGAAGATGATGAAAATCGGTTCCAATTGGTGAAAAAGGGAGAGACGATAGTCGACGAACATGGAAATGATGATTGACGAACGTGGGGGTGAATGAAGAGACGTGGTAGGTGACGTCGATGGCAAGGATCGTGAGAGTTAAGGACAATGCAAGGATCATGGAGTGGAACAGCCGGTTGTGGAGGTGGGAGTTAGGTCTGCACTTTGCAAATGAAAGGGTTTAGGAGCACTGAAAAAAAGGGAGAAAAATAAAAAAGGTTGGATTCGAACCCCAGACATAACACAAATCAACCGCTTGAGTTTCCAACTGACCGTCTATAACGTTATTAAGACAACAGTTATTTTATATGACCGCATAAATCCTAGCCATCCATTCCGTGAAATTCGATCCGGACCGTTGAAATATCCTAGTCAGCATAGATAGTCCTGATTTATTAATAGATTTTATTCCTTGTTTATCTGAGAGCTATATATCTTATTGGGGGAATTTTCATTAGTTTATTGATTCTCGATTCTTGTTGGGGATTCATTCATCTGTCTAGGCTAGTCGAATTTGTAGGGGGTATTAAATCTCCCTTTGTTATTTATTTTAATAATTAATTCATATTATTGAGTCTCAATTTTAAGAACAATTACAATCTATATTTTAGAAACAGTTACAACATAAATCTTGTATAAATTGGATCATTTTCCATAATTAAAATACATTGAGTCTTTTAGAAACAGTCACAACATAAATCTTATATAAATTGGATCATTTTCCATAATTAAAATACATTGAGTCTTGATTTCTTATAATATATTCAAAAAATTAATATAATTTTTCAAACATCACTTACATGTTGCATTATTGCTGCAGTCTTTCTAAGACCGACTCCAATGTTACTAATTAATCTTGCATTGAAGCGCTCGATTCAGTTGCATACTGATTGAAATATTCATTAATATATTCCTTTTAAATGTTAATAAGAAATATAAGTGAATATTGAACACATCATACAAACAAGTCAAAATAATGAGAGAATGTTACTGCACATCGAGTTTTCTAAATTTTTACACACACTTGATGCACAACAATATTTTTTCTGGAATTTTATAGAAAGTCGTTGGGCAACAATTTTTTTTCCCCTCAATTTGACTTTTCATCATGCAAAGTACTTGGGCAAACATTGTTGCATAGTAATTATTCTAAATATGAACATAGATTTTGCGTAAAGGCTATTGTACAACAGTAGTAACTATTTCATATGGTGCAGCTTGCGAACTGATGATTACTTCATGAGTTTGGATTCATATTAAAACTGATAATAGTTATTGTACAACAATATTTTATTCAAATAAGATTCTAACTAAGAATGCAAATACAAAATTATTGTAATATTATAGCAAATTACAGCAATATTACAACAAATGCAAAAGTTCTTGGATAATTATTGTAGTATTACATCAAATATGAAAGTTGTTGCAATGATTCCATATTTGTTCAACACACGAGAAACGACAATCGATAACTAATGAGTATGGATTCAATATAAACTGATAATAGTTGTTGTACAGTAATATTTTACTCAAATGAGATTCTGACTAAGAATGCAAATACAAAATTACTGCAATATTACAACAAATACAAAAGTTCTTGGACAAAATTAGTGCAATATTAAAACAAATACAAAAGTTATTGCAATTAGACGAGTCCATGGACAACTTACAAACGTTGTTGTCCTCGTTGTTGTCCCCATCAATGAACATTGTTGTCTCGCCTTTGAAATTCCTTTCTTCCGAATATCGCGCCGTAAAATGTAAACCTAAATGAAATCAGGTTATCGAAGCGCAATAAAGCACAAATGACAGCTGCAAAATTTCTGATTTCTTCCCATATTCAATTATAGAAGGCTGTGTTTTTTTGTTTTTACCCCACAAGAACCTCTTACCATGTATAGTCATGTTCGACAAAAATAATTTTTAGACTATTTTAAGTCTAATTATTTAAATATGATTTAATCATTGGTTGATATATTTTTATATATCAATATGTTATTTTTAGTGAGAAGACGAATGTGAATGTTGATTTGTCAAAAATCATTAAGATGTGAATAAAAAATTATCTTTCAATGTTGTCCGATGAATTTGATTGAAGTATGTAAAATGAGTAATCCCATATTGGTTAATGAAAAACACTTAAACCACTTTTATAATCTATTTTTGGATTGCGGACCCGAGTTGGGTAATGGCTTTTGGGTCTTGGGATTAAGTTTGGACCTGGGTTGATCCAAGTAGAGATAATTCAATATAGAATTTTCTTTAAATTGATTCTAGTAATTTTTCTAACCAAACAAGAATTATTATTTTTTTCATATTTGTAACTCATTTTTAATAAGAAGTTACATGTGATAATTCTCAGTGATTTTAAAGTGTTCTTAGCGGGTTTAAAGTGAGACTTTTAGTGTGTTGAAGTTACTAATTTGTTTACTCTATAAATAGAGAAGTTTGTATTATTTTTTAGTCATGAAAACTTAAGACATCTTGCACTACACATATACTTTGGGTTCATGTTAGTTTATTTTTAAAAGAGAGTTCAATACTTATTTTATTCGTCGGATCCTTTGATTTCGAGTGCTAGTTTCGGAGGAATTTAATCGATGTATCTTGGAAAGCAAACATCTAAGTAACCGTATGTACCTAAGTGGAGGCAAATTTTGCTTTATAAAGAAATATTATTGAAAGATAGCCTCGATCGGTATAATTTTTTTATATTGTCATCGGTAAAGAACTGTAAGTATAATCTTATTTATTTACTGCTTTCATGTATTTTAATTTTTTGTTGAAAAATATAATTTTGTAATGTTTGTTAATGCTTTAGAATATTAGCTGTCGTATTTTATGTTCTGAAATATTTACTGTCGCATGTATTGAGATTCTGAATGTTTGCTGTGAATTGTTTTACATTTTGTAATATTTTACGTTCAATAACAAATTTCATTAAGAGTTTATTTTTTATTGTTTATTAGCATTATTTCATTGTAAATATATTTGTGGTATATTTAAAAATCTTTATTAAAAATAATATTAATTAATATTTAATTATATTATTTAAAATTAGTATGTTCACATTATTTCCAACAAACCATATGCCCCACGCGCTTTTGTAAGGGGTGGGAACACACAGATGAAAAATGGGTTTGCTTAAGCGTGGGTTTGGTTGGGTGGAAAAAAGGGTAGATAGGAAAATAAAAAAGAAAAATTGGTGAAAAATGAAGAAAAAAAAAATTGTTCGGTAGGGAAGGAAAACGGAATGGAAAAGAAAAAATGGTTGAAAAAAAAAGTTCTCCTTTTGTTTTTTCCTCTCAAATTTTGGAAGAAAATTGAGGGAAAATAATTAGTGTGAGAAAAAAAAATCAAAATCACAATTATACCCTTATCTTTTTATTTTCTATCTACCTATTCATTTATATAGTTTCTAGATACTTTTTATTTATTTATTTTGATTTTATACGTTAGTAATTCACATATATTGTATTTAACTTGAATGACGATTACTATAATTATAATCCTAATTTAATTAATTATTTTCTTATTAGTTAGTGAATTACTCATTTTTACATGATTTGAAATATTGCAAACAGATTTTTATTTTGTTTTATAATATGTAAGAATAAAATAGTAAATTAAATAAATATATCTTTTTTTATTTCCTTACTAATCATAAAATATTTTATTTTTCTCTTTTTATATCCCTAAAAATAATTTTTCTTTCACAAACATATTTTTTTTTGTTATTTTCATTTCTCTTTTCTTTTTCTTTTCTCATTATTACTACCAATCAAAATGAACAATGGAAATACAGTAAAATTAATATTGGGCATTGGGCCCCTATTAAAAAGCCTAAACACTAATTATTCAGAAAATTGCAAGCAAACCACAATATGTAAAAATGGGTATTACATAAAATTTGAAGGTTTCTTTTTAGGTTGAAGTATATACGAAATTAAAATTTTAACCCATAAAATCCACGTATTACAATAATTTTTTTAGAAATTTAAAGTTACTGTCAAAAGTTTAAAAATCACTATAAACTATAAATATTACTGTAATTTTTTATATCGAAAAATTACTGTAACTTTTATATTATAACAATTTTGGACTTCTAAAAAATTTATTGTAATTTGTAGACTGTATGAGATAAAATTTTAAGTTTTGAATAAAGATATTTCTTCATTGATCTTTCTTCCAAGTCCTATATATAGGGCATTTCATGGTGAGAGCAAACTCCTAAGACAAGATGGATATTATTAAGCCTTGTGTTTGGCTAACATGCTTATCCTATCTCTTTCTCGGTTATGTGATTCCAGTTTTTGAAGCCTCCCACCATGCTTACAACCATCTCCAGTCTTTCCAATCCACATCTCCTGCAGACCAGCCTTACAGAACTGCATATCATTTCCAACCACCTCAGAACTGGATGAATGGTAGGCAGTTCTATGCTATTCCGATTTATTTTCAATTTCCTGTTTATATTATTCTCGTTTTATGTTATTCTTGTTTATGTTATCCTTGCTTATACCTCTAACAATTTGGCATTTTTTCTTATGTTCCCACCATTTGACTTGGACAAAAATGGGTTGTGTTTGGATTCACAGATCCTAATGGTAAGTGTCTGTCTGTTAATTACCGTTTTTTTATTGTGATGTGTGCATATATATATATATATATCACAAACAGTGGGAGAGGGAGTTTTGAATACTAGATCTCCTACTACGGAAGTATATTAGATAACCGTTAGCTTACAAGTCTTGGATTTATATATGCAGGACCTATGATTTACAAGGGAATTTACCATTTTTTCTACCAGTACAATCCCAAGGGAGCGGTTTGGGGAAACATCGTGTGGGCCCACTCGACATCAAAGGATCTGGTCAACTGGACCCCACATGATCCGGCAATCTACCCATCACAGCCGTCTGATATCAACGGCTGCTGGTCGGGCTCTGTCACTATCCTCCCCAGGGGCAAACCGGTCATTTTGTACACCGGAATGGATGCACAAAACCGCCAGGTTCAAAATCTAGCAGTGCCCAAAAACCTATCCGACCCGTTTCTGGTTGAATGGGTCAAGTCGCCCCACAACCCGTTAATGGAACCCACTCCCATGAACCAGATTGATCCGAGCTCGTTCCGAGACCCAACCACAGGTTGGGTCGGCCGTGACAAGATGTGGAGGGTAATTGTCGGAAGTAAGAGGGGTAATCTTGGAATGGCAATTTTGTATAGAAGCAAAGATTTTCATCACTGGACCATGGCTAAACAACCACTTCATTCTTCCAAGAACACCAAAATATGGGAGTGTCCGGATTTTTACCCAGTTTTGACCCGTACACAAAACGGGTTGGACACGTCTATGTTTGGTTCCGGGGTTAAGCATGTCCTCAAGGCAAGTTTGGACGAAACCAAGCATGACTATTATACAATTGGGATGTATAACCCGGATAAGGATATCTACTCCCCGGATAACGGATCCGTGGATTACGATTTGGGCTTGAGATACGATTATGGCAAGTTTTACGCTTCAAAAACATTCTTCGACAGTGATCAGAAGAGGAGAATTCTGTGGGGTTGGATCAATGAGTCCACTAGTGTAGCCATTGATAACAAGAAGGGATGGTCTGGACTTCAGGTGATTCATTTTTATCAAATTTTTTTTAATAATAAAAAATGGACAGTGTGGTGTTGGAAAGGTCCGCTATGCACGGAGTAAAATGATAATTTTGCTCTTTTCTGCAGGCAATCCCCAGGAAAATTTGGCTGGATAAATCTGGAAAACAATTAGTGCAGTGGCCAGTTGAAAAAATCGAAAAGCTGCATTCAAACAAGGTCGAGTTGCCTAACACATTGTTGAAGGGAGGGGCAGTTTTGGAAGTTGCTGGGGTCACTGGCGCACAGGTAAGGTCTTAGCGCTTGTTTGGTTGTCCTTAAATTCGCAAAAAATATATTATTTTTCAATTACTAAATTGATGAACGGTTATAGTTCAGTGTTTGATTTTAAGAGGCAAAAGCATTAAAATTTTGATACCCAACTATTTCAACTCCAGTTTAGATGTTATTTTTGTAGGGTGGTCTCTCTCAACCCCAAAAACTACCTCATGAGATATGGTTTTGCCTCGCACTTATAATCTAACCACCAATATCTTCCACATTCAATGTAGAAAAAACCCACAATTTCTCGTATAATCATATTAAAAGTGAATTTGATTAAATCATAAAATAAGATAGTTTAAACAACCAAATGGGTTTTTTCAAAATCTCTTTTTTTTAAAAAAATAAAAAATTTATTTTTCAGGCAGATGTAGAGATTTCATTTGAAATTAGGAAGTTGAGGAAGGCAGAGGTGCTGAACCCAAGGTGGAGAGATCCACAAGCCATTTGCAGCAAAAAGGCTGCATCAGTCAAAGGCGGGTTTGGACCATTTGGGCTCTTGACCCTCGCCTCAAATGACCTCCATGAATACACTGCGGTCTTCTTCAGAGTTTTCAAAGGTCAATCCAAATATGTGGTGCTAATTTGCAGTGACCTCAGCAGGTCTCCCCCCTTCTCTCTCTCTCTCTCTCTCTCTCTCTAAATTGTCTTCAACCACGCTTAAATAATTGCTGAACTATGTTCTTTTTTCCAATGAATAGGTCATCATTGAATCTAGATTATGACAAGCCCACTTATGGGGCTTTTCTGGATATTGATCCTCTCCATGAAAAACTCTCTCTTAGGACTTTGGTAAGTTGATATACTTCGAGAAAACTACAAATTTAATTTAGAGCTTTTTGCACTTTGCACTATTGAAATTAGATCCTTTTTAATTCAAACATATTAAACGTTGAAGTATCCAAATTGTGTTAAGTCAGTCATTCTGTCATTTTTTATGACAGAACTCACCTACGTGGACGATTCCATATTTGACACTAGCTGATTTCCGTCATAAAAAATAACAAAGTTACTTGATATGATTTGAATACTTTAAAGTTTAATATGTTCAAATTGAAAGAACATGCACTAAAGTGAGATTTCTTTGAAACTTTCGGGGTGCAAAATGCAAAAGCTCTTTCACTTAATCCTTTTTTTCTTTTCTTTTTTCTCTAATAAACGTTTGACGAACCAAACATTGTACTTAACTAATCCAACAGTACAGAGTTTAGCGAGATAGATAATCGTGTTGTAATAATCTTTATATGTGTGTGTGTTTGCAGATAGATCACTCAATAGTGGAGAGCTTTGGAGGGGGAGGGAAGGTATGCATCACTTCTAGGGTTTATCCAACAATGGCAATTAGAGGGGGAGCCCACCTCTATGCTTTCAACAATGGTAGTGAGGGTGTGAATATCTCAAAGCTGACTGCTTGGAGCATGAACGGAGCTCACATCAATTGAAATAGACTGTGTGTGTAATGGAGAATGTAATGGTTAAAACTCTAACCTTAGAGTTTCCATAGTCTCTTATGAATTATCTTATGAATTATCTTTATTGTAAGTTTTTGTTTTTGTACTTTTCTTATATATCAATATAATTTTCTTGTGTTTTTGTTAATATCATGTCTCTCAATTATTCTAACATATTATATCATAATTAAATAAATAAATAAAAAGTCGCCAATTATTGTTTCATGATCTTGTGCTAAAGTTTACTTTGCACCCCAATGTTTTAGTGCTAAAGTTTACTTTTGCTAGGGGTTTTGACATTAGTTGTATCCTTGAAGTGTGACCAAAATTTCACTTTGGTTCTTCACAGTTTAATGCCTTAAAGTTTCTTGATCATTCCAATATAGGCCAATTTGTTATTCCTATTATAATTTTGGATAAAACAAACTCACATGGCAAGTGACTGATTTAAAGTGTTTTATGAGCGTTTCCAACGTCCTCATTTCTCCCCTCCCATTCTCATTATGTCCAAATATTCAAAAATAAAAAATATAGATAAAATATATGCACGTATATCTTTATAGAGAATTTGTAAAAGGCAATGAAAGATGATGAAAATGTCGTTAAGATCCTCTTAAAAAAGGGTGGGTATACGGTAGGTGACGGTTTGCCATCCAAAATTGTACTAAAGCTATTGATTTGAACTGAAGTGAGATCGTTATAAAACTTTAGGATGTCATGTGTTCAAATTGAAACTTTACGGACCAAAGTGAAATTATGGTCAAATTTTAGGGGTGCAAAGTGTAAAAACACTTTTCACTATGTACCTACTTTGGATTTCTTAATTGGTATAACAATAACACATCCATCACAAGTGCGTATACAAGTATTGCTTCTCTGATTTGAAAGTTAGACCAATTAGAGATAAAATTCAAATTTCAGTGAGTACACTGTGAAAATTAAAATATCAAGGAACACGATTGAAATTGTCCACAAACTTCCATAATCTTGATTATTTCCTAAAAGCAGGATAAAATTCAAATATCAGTGAGTACATTGTGAAAATTAAAATATTAGGGAACACGATTGAAATGGCCCACAAACTTCCATAATCTTGATTATTTCCTAAAAGCACGATAAAATTCAAATATCAGTGTGCACACTGTGAAAATTAAAATATCAGGGAACACGATTGAAATTGCCCAAAAACTTCTATAATCTTGATCATTAACATTTAGTGTGAGTCAAATCTTTCCTGTTTACGCATGACAAGAGTGATTCAGTGCATGCAATTTCATGCTTCAAAAAGGTGATGATGGCCCCAACCCCATAGAAAATTTAGGTAATGCCAGCTCTTTCATGGAACTGTCACACACCACAAAAAAAATGGTTTGTGGTAGTACCTAGGAAGAAGGACCTTCCCCATAATTCAACCATTTTTCTAATCAACCCTTCCATAATTAGAAAGGAGGACCTGTTCTTGGTGGTTCAGGAAAATGACTTCCATAATTCTACCCTCTCTAATCAGAAAACATGTACATGTCCTCTTCATGTTGCTTGGCAACAATCTTTACCGACCTAAATATGTGCATCATGATTCAATAAGGGCCGTTTGGTTGTCCTAAATTGTATAATTTTTTTAATTAGTCAATTTATCAATTGTTATAATTAATTGTTTTGCTACAAAAATTAAGAACACTTAATTTAGTTAGCTAATCATTTTAATGTTAGTTTGGATGTTATTTTCTCATATAACTTAAAAATCACTTGATGCAAATATTGGATTGCTGTCCTCAAAATCACTGCTTCAATATTGAATTTGATGAATGCAAGAGACTTCATCTCTTGTATAACTATACTTTCCAATTTGTCCCGAGAGAGACAAATAGGTATGTAGACCTTCTGACAAAGAAAGGTCCAGATGGAGAGTGCAAGCTCAAAATCATCGAGATGTCGACCACGGGCCTAAAAGACATTCTCCTTGAGGAGATGGTCAAAAGAGCGTTTGATCTTTGCCCGGAATAATCTTTGTTGTTTTTGTTACTTTGTTTGTTTTTCTATAGTGTTCTTTCTCATTTTTTGAATTACCAAAAAAAAATAAAAAATAGTTAACGCCTCTCGGAAAATCCAAAACGACATTCATAGGATGTTTTTTTAAAAAGCGTGAATTTTAAGAATATATTTGAAGGGTTTATACTATTTGGCTCACTTGTCTTTTTGTCTTAAACCAGATATATCCCCTATCATTTTATAAATACCAATCATTTCCCTTATCATTTTGGTCAACCACCACTTATCTCCCTTATATATAAAAAATTAATAAAATTTTTATTATCATGATAATTTTACTCCAATCATTTAAAAATGATTAAATAATTCAAAATTAAAATATACAAGTAACCCTTTAAATATAAATTTGTTATATATGTATATATATTCATCTTTTATATTTTTGCACTAAAAACCCCTTTAAAAAATATAAACCTTTTTATAACCTTTTTTAACAAATCCAAAAAAAAAAAAAACTGATCTTCTTCCCGTCTCTCTCTCTCTCTCCCCCCCCCCCCCCCCCCCCCCTCACCTTGTCTCTCTCTCCCCACCATCACCCCCCCCCCCCCTTTCTCTTTGTCATGGATCTGCAACGAGCACAAATTCCCCGTGGTTTCGAAGAACACACTTGGTAAAAGGAAAATATGAACAAGAACAAAAATTAGGCTTAAACGTCAATTCAATCCGGCAAAACGTGAACAACAATTGAACACTTGCTGAATTAACCTGAAGGGCAAAAACATCAATTCTAGCTAAAAAATCAAAACAAAAATTAGGCTTAGCCACCGTAATTCAGCAATAGAACACCAAACGCAGCTTGAAAAAGTTTAACATGCTTCTCTCTCTACAAGCTCACTCTCAAATCTAGCTTGGATTGACTTCCTGCTGAGAGACAATGATCACATAGCACCATTTTCGAGCTTTGATTCTTACAATCCTGCACTCTCTAGTGTTCGTCATCCGATCGAGGGTTCAATTTGCGCTAGAAATCGGAGGAAATGTCTGATTCTACAGTTTACCCAGATGATCGGAGGACCCATAAACGGCCTTGCGATTTCTGCAGCGAATCCATAGTCGTACTGTACTGCCGCGCCGTTTCGACGAAGCTCTGTTTCTCCTACGATCGAGAAGTCCACTCCACGAATCAGCTCTTCACGAAGCACGCCCGTTCCCTTCTCTGCGATTCGTGCGATTCTTCCCCTGCCTCCATCTTCTGCTCCACAAACGCCTCCGTTTTCTGCTAGAACTGCGACTGGGAATGGCACAACGAGCGATGCCGGTCGGCTATTCACGACCGCCGGCCACTCGAAGGGTTTAATGGGTGTCCGTCGGTGACTGAGATTTTGGGGATTGTTGGGTTTGACGATGTGGATAAGAAGGATCTGTTTGGGGATGGAGTTGAAGCTTCTCGGATTTCTTGGTTTGGGACACTCCACCCTTTTTGAGTCTCGACAATTTGATCGTCTCCGGCGACCGACCATGGCCGCTTTTGATCGCCGAGACAACTAGCAATTGGGACTCTCTCTATCTCCAGCGCGGATCTGTGCGCCGGAGCACAGATCCGCGCTTCAACGTACATATCGGAGAAGATGGGTAATCATGATTAGTTTGAATTAGAGTTTTTTCAATTTCTGCACTTGGGGTTGTGAAAGAGAGGGAAAGAGAATATGAAGAAAGGGAAGGATTTGATTAGGGATTTATTGATGTCGAAGAAACGGGTTGAGGCGGTGGGTTGGACGGCGGCAAGGGGGCGGTGGTTGGGGGGAGGGAGATGAGGAGACACATGAAGAAGAAAATAGAAAGAAGACAAAAAGAAAGAAAGAAATTTGAAAATAAAAAAAAAAATAGAGTTTACAAATATTTATAAAAATAGGGGTTGTTAGTGGATTTTTATAAAAATAGAGAAAAAATTATATATTTTCTTTTTAAATAAGAGAAGGGTACTAATGTATTTTTGTACAAAAAAGTTATTCAAAGCAATTGACTGGTGTGGGCCCAATAGAATACCCAAGAGGGGGGTAAATTGAGTAATTAAAAAATATATCAGAATAAAACTTGATGAATCAAATAATTAATTTTAAACTTAAATTAATTATTATCTTTATAACACAGAGGCATAATATTATCAATCTAAGTGCATACTCAAATAATAAAAATAAACAAATTAATAATGCAGCACACCAAGATATATCTTGGTTCACTAAGGCCCCGTTTGGTAACCGTTTCCATTCCAGAAATTCTCATCCCATTCCCAGATTTTTGGGAATTCTATTTGAGAATAGCATTTGGTAATTTTTGTTTCCATTTCCATTTCATTCCCATTTGAGAATTGTGCCCACTTTTTTCTTAAGAAATGAGAAACAAAAAAAAGTTATTTCTCATTATTCTCATTCTATTTCCAAAACACATGGTCACTATTCATCCACCATCCGACCGCCGTTCGCCGCCACCGGCCACCGTCAGCCACCGCTTGCCGCCGGCCATCTCCGGCGACCGTCGCCGGTCACCGTTCGGCCGGAAAACTTTCCGGCCACTTCCGGCCGCTGGCCACTGTTACCCATCCGCCACTGTCGTCCAGTTGTCGCCGGCGCCATTGCCGTCCAACCGTCGCCAGCACTGACGCCATTGCTGTTCGGCCGTCGCTGGCTCTGGAGCACCGCCGTCCGACCGTCGCCGGCGCTGGAGCACTGCCGTCGCCGGCGCCGGAGTACCGCCGGTCGGCCAGTGACAGCGCCACTGCCGTCCGGCCAAAACAGAAAAATAAAAAATAAAAAAAGATTTTAGGATAAAATCGTTACCAAACATAATTCTCTTCCCAAAACCAAAAAAAAAATATCGTTACCAAACGCGATTCTACTCCCAAGAAGAAAACAAAATTCCCATCTCATCCCATCCCATTCTCATTTCATTCTCATCCCACTGCTGGAATAGAAACAGAAACGGTTACCAAACGCCACCTAAGCTACTCTTGGCTAGTCTAGTCATCCGAGCCCCACGGAGATTCGTACCCACTAATTCTCGAGATCCCTTTAAGGGTAGGAACCAAACTCATACACTGATTTTTTTACAGGCTCATAATCAACCTTTACAATATCCTTTCACAAGTTAAGGAAAAACTTCTACTTTTTATAGGCTAAAAAATAACATATCTTTTTACAGGCTAAAGATTAACCTAATTCTTTTTATCACAACGACTCAAAAATTAAAACCTCACAAAATACTCCAACTAACTTTTTCTCAGGTAATGATGGAACCTTTACAAATTACTCACAATGCAATTCTATCTAGGAAGAATCACTACCTCAATCTCTTTATAGGAAGAGACTGAAACCCGGCTACCTTTGATTAAATACCCCTAACAGTATTTAATCTGTTACAACTCACCAATACAAAAATTGATAAGAAAAAAATCTCACACGGAACTTCTACCACCCCAGATAAACAATAACTCAATTAATATCTCAACTAGTGATAGAAAAATATGAAATACAAAAATCTGATTTTAACAAGATATGGATAGCAAATTGGAGCACGTAATCAGATTCAAGAAATTGTTTGTAAAAATATTTTTCTCAAAAATCAGAAACAATTTCTAAGATCAATTTCCAAATAATGCAATGAAATAATATAAATGGAAAGATCTCACCCGGATAATATCGAAGAATAATAGATTGAAACGTTGGACAGCTTAAATCGGTGACGCTTACACAGTCAACGCTTTAACTCAAGAACACCTCAATAATTGATATCACAATATGACCCCTCAAAATAAATATGAGAATGATGACTCTTATAAAAACTTATGAACTGAATAGTTTTTTATATGGTGTTACCTCATTATGAAATCTGCAGGTCTTTTTATAGGTATATGAAATAAGCCATATAACAGCTAGTTTCTACAAGATATGTGTTCTAAAATCACTTAAAGACCCCATATATTAATGCCTTTATTTTAAGGTATATTTCACTTAATAATAGCTTTCAAAATATTCAATTTAGTCCCACAAAAGAATTTTCAAACTTAATTCCAAAAGATAGGAAGTATTAAAAGGACCAATTTGAAAAATACTTTAATTCCAAGTACCAAATCTATCGGAAGTACACAATAGATTAACCATATCTTAAATATCACCAAATCCCTTAAATCTCTCTCAAATCCTAATAAAAAACGGCTACTTTCAGATTTAAACTCGGATCAAACTATATCCTGAAACAACACATTCAGTCGACTGCCCAACTCAGCTTGTAGCCAAACCATCACCGCAACGAGCATAGGTCGACTGCCCGGTCGACTCACAGATTCAGAGAGTTTGTTATGCTTCCACCGATCGACCTCTCGGTCGACTCGCAGATTCAGAGAGTTCAAATGTTTTCATAGGTCGACCGGTCGGTCGACTCTTCAATTCAGGATGTTTCATCTTCTTTCTCTGGTCAACACCTTAGTCGACTACCTCCTTCTGAATTGCTTATCTGATCTTGTTTTTAACCTACTTTCTTTTACGATTTTGCCCCTTTATCAATTTTTATATTTAAATAAGTTCCACTAATACTCTTATATTCCATTTTAGTCATTCAAAATTTTTTTTTTTTTAATTCACATAGGAGCAAATAATTATACTTAACAAAAACACACATAAAAGATAAGATTCATTTTGTGCCATGTGTATGTTCCTAAATGGGATATTAAGAGTTAATATTTATCTGAGTTATTTTCCCTAATTTCTTCAAACTCTTAATACTTCTTTATCATCTTGATATCTTCATTAAACATCTATTCAATTTGACATTTTCATTATTAGAACTTTAAATCACTGAAATACTTTATCAAACATTAGTTCTACCAAAACATCAATACTTAATTGTTCATCAAAATCTTGGGATCAACAACTGGTATTTGTTAAATGACAGAAGAGGTATCTGGTTTAAGGCAAAAAGACAAGGGAGATAACTAGTATAAACCCTATGTTTGGATTTTGGCTTAAATGCTCCAATTTTCTGTCTATAAAAACCCAACCCTAATTTCCTTTAATACAAACAGTGTATTTTAAGGCTTTTAAAAAAAATCTAAACATGTTCCTATAATTTTCAATTTTTCGAAGTGCTTAAAGTAAAACAATTTTATAAATCATACATATTGTTTGCTTGAACACAGAAATATACAAATGTTTTGCTTTAGTTAAATTTTGAAAACAACATCTGAACTAGAACTAAAGCGGTAATTGAAAGAGGTGAGTAGAACTCAGTTTTATTGTCTTACTTCAGTATACATACAATTACACATATTTATACATAAACGGTTGAGTAATAAATGAAAGTAGTTGGGAAGATGATATTAATGAAGGGTGGTTGAGCGGTGCATTAATTATATTTCAATACTCCCTCTCAATCTGGGGAAATATGTTGACGAGTCCTAACCTGCTAATAGCTGATTGAAGAAGAGATGGTCCTGTGAACTTGATGAAGATATCGGCAGTTTGTTCAGAAGATAATACAAAGGTAGGTGTAATAATTCCCTATCGAATCTAGTCACGAATGAAGTGAATATCCATATCGATGTGTTTCGTCCTTTTATGGAGGATTAAGTCCGATGATAGCATTATGGCAAATTTATTGTCACATAATAGCTGAGATGAGTTTCTCACAAGAAGTCCTAGCTCGGTCGAAAGAGAACGAAGCCAAAGGAGTTCATATGTTCCCTGTGCCATAGCGCGATACTCAACTTCTGCAAAACACCGAGAGATGACAGATTGCTTCTTACTCTTCCATGAGATTAGGTTTTTCCCAAGAAAGGTGCACATGCCAGAAGTTAAACGCCTATCGTCCTTCGATCATACATAGTCAGCATCTGTAAAGTATGAGAGTCCCTCCTATGCTCTTGTCATGTAAAAGAGGCCAAGACTAGGGCATGTTTTGAGGTACCGAATGATATGGTAGACAGTATCCAAGTGTTGCGTACGTAGTGAGTACATGAACTAGCTCACAACACTGATAACATATGTAAGATCTGGCCTTGTATTAGTCAGATAGATGAGGCGACCTACAAGTCGCTGATATACTGATGGATCTGATGATAATTCTCCCGATTCTGTTGTTAACTTAAGGTTCAGATCCATGAGAGTAGAGGCGGGTCTACATCCAAACATCCTAGTGTCCTGAAGAAGATCAATGGCGTATTTTTACAGAGACAGAGAGATACCTCGCTGAGATTGAGGAACCTCAATACCAAGAAAGTAGTAAAGATGGACCAAATCTTTGATGTCAAAAATCTGCCTGAGATCCTTCTTTACCTGCTTAATGCCAGAAGTGTCATCTCCTGTTATAATAATGTCATCCACATAGACTGAGATAATGGTACATTGTCCTTGGTGCTGGCGACGAATGAAGTAGGTATGATCTAAGTGACACTGAGTAAACCCCATAGTAAAAATGGCTTCGCTGAATCATTTGAACCATACTCGAGGAGACTGCTTAAGTCCATAGAGGAATTTTTTGGAGTCAACAGACTTTGCCCGAATACTTCCCCTGAGTCTGAAATCTCAGTTGAGGCTCCATATAAATAGTCTCTGTAAGATCACCATTGAGAAAGGCGTTCTTGACATCTAACTGGTGCAAATGCCAATCATAGGAAACAACCAAAGAAACAAGAAGACGGACAATGGTCAACTTAGCAACAAGGGCAAAGGTGGCTCTAAAGTCTTTGTCCAGAATTTGTGTATAGCCCTTAGCAAAAAGACGAGCTTTATATCAATCAATGGATCCATCTGCAAGAAATTTGACATTAAAGACCCACTTACAACCAACTAACTTTTCACCTGGCGGCAAGTCAACCAATTCCCAAGTCTGATTCTGCTGTAGGGTATCCATTTTCGCTTCCATATCGGCTACCCATTTTGGATTTTGGAGGGCCTTATGTAATGAGCGAGGAATGACAGCTGAATCAATCTGTCCAACGAAAGATTTGTATTGATTCGAGAGACCCTAAAAAGACAAATACTTAGAAATCGGATGATTAGCAAAACAAGATAAGAGATAGCGAGAGGGTGGACGACGATCCCGAATAGGGTTACGATGGGGAACGGGGTTAGAAATGATGAGAGATGGAGATATACCTAATTCCAGAGAAGAAGTCAGTAGGGGTTGTGTAACACTTGGACGGCGGAAATCTACTCGTAACGATTTGGGTGAAGGGTTAGGCGGAAAGGGTGGTGTAGGTAGTAAAGATATATCAAAGATAAGAATAGGACGTAAAAATGAGGCATCTTCTACGGTAGTGGTTGCCTTGATATGTGAAGAAGGTATAATACCTGAAAAATAGGAGACAATTTTGATGAACGTAACATCGAGAGAATGATACATATGACGTGTGACCGAATCGTGGCACCTATATTCTTTGGAAATGGTGGAATAGTTGAGAAAGATACACCGAATAGACACTACAACAAAAATTGCATATAAGTGCACTTATATTGGGACACTATATGTATTGTGTAAGACCTCAATCGTAGCATGTACGTCATTTCAATTGTATTTTAGAGTAATTGAGAAAATTCGGGATGAAACTAGGACTATTAAAAATTCAAATAAAAAGTCTAGGGGTCAAATTGAAAATATAGAAATATTTATTCTAAACTTTGGGATTTCAAATTCACTTAAATTATAAACTAAAAATTTTGAGGGTTCAAATTGCGATTTAAGGAAATTGTGAATAGTACATTGGGCTAAAATAAGGATGTAAAGGAGTTGGGGGGAGGAAAGGGTAATAAAATAAAAGTTTTTTTAAAACACATATTATACAGTATGGTGATTTGCGCTGCCGGCCGACCGATGAACCAAAACAGAGAAGAGTGAGACCGGCAACGTGGCAAGATCAAATCAAACCTCTACCCTACTTAGTTCATGCATATAAATACCAATATCATGAGTGAAGATCTTAAAAAGGGACGAAATTCGAAGGAATTTCAAAAAATCTAGAGAGAGAGAGGGAGGATTGGAGGGGGGTTCGTGATCGACGACAGGAAGGAATTTTGTCTGATCAGCCAGCGATTGTGTGAGTGAGAGAGTGTACTCATAGTTGTTGTGTTCAGACATGAGGGTGTGTAGGGTTACTGCTCGGGATCACTGACGGTGGAGGGTTCTCCGGTGGGGCAGTGTGTTCTGGTTACAGAAAGGAAGAGAAAAAAAAAAAAAAAAAAAATATTACAAAAACAACCCTAATAAAATTCGAAATTCATCCCATGGCCCGTGAACGTTTAGGAACAGGTAATATTTTTATCGGATACTATTATCGATTAAATTAAATTGTTGGGCATTAAGATTTTTTGCATTCGTAATAGCAATTGTCGTGATCGTGATAACATTTTTATAATCGCTAATATTAATAAACTGGTACAGTAAACTTAACAGAGCGAAATTAAACAAATAATAATTTTTGTAATGAAATGTGGGGAAATTATGGAAAATTAGGATCTTCATTCATCTAATTTGGTTATTTTAAATACGATATTAATTTAGGCCCTATTACTATTAGGTTCGCAGGCACCGGAGTTTCGGTAGAGAGTAGTTATCAAAAGCTTTTGGGAACGGATCACGAGGTGAGTGTACTGTCTTCTTGCCAAATTATTTTTCATATAAAATGGCTGTACTAAGACTAAATGATTTTATAAGACGATATGGATCAAGCAAGTGTTAGGATGAGTGAGTAAAAATGGATTTTCGTGAGATTATAATAGTTTTTGAAAGAAAGTTAAGAATGATTTTCATTGGATTCGGTAGTTTAAAAAGAGAGTGGAAAAGTGGTTTTGGTAAAAATCTGACGTTTTTTTTTAAATTAAAAGAAATATATGATTTTGGATTAAAAATCAGTTTGGAAATAGAGAGTGATGGTTGAGATTTGCCGACATTGATTTGCCGATAATATTGGTTTGTGAATTGATGATAATGTTATTAATTTGACAATGCTATGGTATTTATCTGCTTCAGCAGAGTGATGTGATCCGCTTCGGCGGAGTGATATTATTCGCTTCGGTGGAGTGATATTTATCTGCTTCGGCAGAGTGATGTTAGACGTTTATACTGCGCAGTGATTATCCGCTTCGGCGGAGTGATGGGTGTTCGTAGGAAGGCATATCCTACAGATGGTACGGTACCATTGCAAACTCCCGATCGTGAGGTTAAACCGATCACTAGGGCTGGCCAGCGTGTGTGTGTATTTGAGAGGATGTTTTGAGATGTGGTATTTTGCTTATACTGGGTGATTTATTATGGTGATTGGCATGATTCGTATATTAAGTGATTTTGCATGGAACTTATATGTAGTGCTTTATTCTCACTGCTAATATTATGAAAACTTTGGCGAGCTACGTAATGTTTACATATTTAAGCTTGATCCATTTAGATGCTGCAGAATAAACTATTATTATTATAAAAATATTTTACTAAGAAGGCAGTACACTCGTAGGTACAACGGCTAGGAGTCGATCCCCTACTGACACTAGGTAGAGCTACGTGATGGAGTCATATAGGCATTTGAGAGAGGCTGTCAAAGGCAAACCTATAAAAGGTTCATGGATAAATACTTTTTGTTAGTAAAATTTCGGGACGGGTGTGTCCCCCCATAATAGATGTTTGTATTATACAGTGGGTGTATATTATTATTCATTTGGTTATTTGGGTATTGGTGATGCTATGTTGTACTCACACCAGCCTCGGGATGACGGGTGTCCGGGATGGGTTGTGACAATTTTGGTATCAGAGCCTAGGTTATAGGTTATGTAGACTTGTCAGGAGATGTGACGGTAGATGATCATGAGGTAGGAGGACGTGTCAGTCGTCTAGTCAGTAGGGGACATGAGAAAGGGTGTTAATAGGTGAGCTTGGTATGTGGGTGTTAGGTCTTTTATTTCATAAAGATGTGCATTAGCATGATGCGTGGAGGGTTGTATTTTTGGAAAGCAACGATATGACCACGTGGTGATATTGCTAGGAGGGATGTCTTCCACAGGATAAGAAGGCTAAGTTAGACAAACAACAAATTATGTCGTTATCAATATACTAGATGATATGGCAAAATGCACTTAAGTCGAAATAAGAAATCACATTCAAAGGGAGTAAATCGCTTTCTAGGCAATCTGAAAGGAAACTGTGACGTTACTGGACAAGAATTTAATTTGGTAGCACTTTTTAGATTGATTAATAGACGAAGTAACAGTTGTGGCATGTAGCAAGGTAATAGGAAATGATATATAAGAAGTAGCCGAGGATTGTGGATCTAGGAGGATAGTAGGTAGGTGTAGATATAATCCATTTGAATGAGTAATATAAAGTTGTGGGTGGAGTCAAATTTGGGATAAATAAAAGTATGTAATGTTGGGAAGGCATATCTAGTACCTCAGTTAGTCTGATAGTGGGTTTAGGAGGTTAGAGAAAAAAAAAATGTTAAAGAAAGGATATCACAAGTCAGTACGCAGATGCTGTTCAAACAAGTTTCGGCGGTGGATATTGTAATAACTAGGAATTTTCCCTATGTAGTTTCGAGAATGGACAGGGTGATTGTAAGCGTGAATAGTAATTGTGATTGCTGTTAAAAAGGTTCCATAATGATAACAAGGTGAACGTTCGGCACATAAGTTGGTTAAGCATACTGGTGTTAATGAATGTGAGAAATTGAGATTTGAAATTATAATCTTGGGACTTTAAAAGTGATTGCTATGGGATAAGAAAAATTGAGTGGATTAATTTAAGTCGATGATTGATTGCATTTAGTTGAATTTGAATAACTTGGGGTGGTGTATAAAACTAAAAGAAAATAATAATAATAATAATAATAATAATAATAATAATAATAATAATAATAATAATAATAATAATAATAATAATAATAATAAAAAATAAAATAAAATTAATTGTTGGATATTGGTAATCGGAGTAAGTTTGTTTGCAGTTTAGGAAATTTTAATAGAAGAAGAAGTCGTCACAATAAGTTAGAATATCAACTAATGATTTATGTAGACCTGGTGTGTGTTTCCATAAAGATCCGGTGTTGGTAATGTAAAAGTTAGAATGGATAGGTTGTTAAATCGATTACAACAAATAGGGTGTCAGATTTTTGAGTAGGGTATTTGTAATTGAAGATTAGAGGCTGTGACATGGTAAAATGGTGATCCGGTCGAAAGTAGAGAAGAGCATGTTGAACATCTCTAGAATGTGTTACTAAGACGGTGACTAGTGCAGTAAATATGACTAGTGCTCTTAAGGCATAGCATTCAAGTGAATCCAAAGGAAGTCGAAGTAGTGGATTGACGGAATATGGAGAAGGCCGAGAATATGTGACTGGAATTCGAAACTTTTTGGAACTAGTAGAGATCGTATTCGTTCTAACGTTTAGTGACATCTCCTGTATGACGGGATTTGTGCTTTAGGTCGAAAATTGGAAAAAGCGGGGTTGTGCATATTTGGATTATTCGTACTAATGTGTGTGTCAAATTGAGATCTTTGTAAGTCTAGTGGGCAATTGGTCGGGTGACCACTCAAATTGAGCTCGTAAATATGAAGTTGATATTTATCGATTGTATGGTAGAAGTGCGGAAGTTAGATGTCCAATTGGAAACGATTAGAGTGGAAGGGAATGAGGATGGTCATAGGGCTGACTATAACAAATATTTCGGGTCAAAAATTGGTGAGTTGATTGTTCATATTAACTTATGGGTTAAGTTAAGGCCCTTGTAAGTTTAGTGGGCGGCTGGTCAGATGGTAATGTTGTTCGGTATTGATTTTTACCGTGGTATAGACATGTAAAGGTCGGAGGTCCAGCTAAGAAGGTTTAACAAGGCAGTGGATATTGACTGTAGAGCTGATTGGTGTGTCTGAAGGAATGCTGAAGTTTGGGAATTTGAATTAAAATGTGAAGGGTTGATAATGCCAAATTTATAGATGGGACCTTAAAAAGAAGTGCATAGAATAAGATATGCAATACCCCAGTAATATTAACTATACTGTAATGGCGTGAGTATGATTAGTAGATTGGAATGGAAATGGGAAATCATGGCATCTGTTATTCGGTGATTTGTTAGTCAAGTTAAGGTCGAGAAGTAACGAAATCTCTAGGTGGGCTATGGTAGCCTTAACCTATACCAGAAAAGCAAAGGTAGAGTAGTTCGAGGAGTGTTTCCCTGATACGCATGTCTAATATATGATTGTTCGATTGCGTGATGCACCAATTTAATGCAAACATTAAAATTAAGTTGGGACAAGATATTCTTTTAAAAAATCAAAAGGGATAAGGACTAGTAATTCTAGGAATTCTATTAATCGGTTATTCGAAATCTTGGAACTGAAATTCTGAAATCATAGGTGTTGTCGCCATATGGTGATCTGGATAATAATTGTTATCAAAGTAAAATAAGTCGTCATTGTATGAACAATCCGTGGGGAAAACTGTAGTGCCAGGAGCTGACAGTTATTTGAACATGCGGGTTAAAATTTTCCATGCTCCTTTAGTTGCCCAAGTGGAAATTGATACCTTGTTCCAGTCATGGGTCAATGGTTTACCAGGAAATACGATTCAGGTGTTGGAAGATATGTTGAGGGGTTGGGTCGTGGAAGTTTCTGGTAAGGGGGATGATTGTGTAATATTAGTAAAATCTGTTTATGCTAATAACTATCTTGTCGTCAATCGTGGTGGCATCGCATAAAGTGTTATATGAAAAGGATATAGGATTCCGATCTGATAGACTGAATTGAGATAGGAAAACGAAACTTCTGCGGGATTTAAAAATAGCCAGATGTGACTACTTTTTACTGGAAATTAGAAGTTATTGAGATGTCACGGGACAAGGAAAATTTAAAATATCCTTGAGCTGATATGTATATAAGATATAATATTTTACAGTTAGTAGCTAACAATTATTAGAAGGTATCGATTTCGTTGTGACTAGGGCGTACCTATGTCCTTTGAGTCGTATATATACGTGGATATATGTTTGAAGCATGTTAGGCAGGTGGAAACGAACTTGGAGCACGTGACCATGTCAAGGACTTGATAAAATGTGGAGGCATGAAATGAATTCTTATGGATTATTTGTTTGATATAATTGAGTTGTAGTTATGAGAATTGGTTATATTTAGGTATTATGAAAGATATCGATATGAGTATTAAAGAGTTGAGATAGGTATTGAGGTTAATGATAGTTGAGTTATCTGTGCTTATGAGATTAGTGGCAATTATTATTAGGTTAAATGTTGAATGGAAAATATTGTTGCAACGGGCGACTAGAAAATGTCGGATGAAATGGATAACTGTCGGTTACGACGGGTTGAAATAGACTTACGGTACTGAAATATTTTTAGCATATAGTGTTGTTACTGATTTTGATTTTATCAGAGTAGTGCAGTGGAAGCAGTTAGGAACATGAGATCCTTTGATAGTGAGTTATCCGTGTTAAGTGTAATCGACCAAGTGCACCTTGTTTGTTGGATGGTTATGATTTGATGAAAAGTTGTTGGTTGTAAATTTTGGGCGATTTGGGATGATGAGACCATATATGGGAAACAGTTGTTCTAGAATCACATGAGACGAGTATAACTTTGTGATGCGACTTTGACGTATTAGTAGCCTGACGAAAATTAATGAGGTTCAGGAAGAAAGAGAAGTTAAGTCCAAGGTACATTGGACCATATGAAATTTTAGATTGGGTGGGCACGACAACGTATGGACTTGCGTTACCGCCAGAATTATCTCGACTACAAGACGATCTCTATGAATCGATGCTCTGGAAATATGTGCCAGACTCTTCTCGTGTGTTGACTTCGCGGTCGATCGAGTTGGAAACAAATTTGACCTACGGGGAAGAGCTAGTCCAAATCCTAAGCTGTAAAGATCAGGTGTGCGAACGAAAACGATTATGTTAGTCAAGGTGTTATGGCGCAATCATGCAGTAGAAAATGCGACATAAGAGCGAGAAGACGAGATGAGGAATAGATACCTGCATTTATTCGACTAAGGTAATAAAATTTCGGGACGAAATTTCTTTTAGGAGGGAAGAGTTGTAAGACCTCAATCGTAGCATGTACGTCATTTCAGTTGTATTTTAGAGTAATTGAGAAAATTCGGGGTGAAACTAGGACTATTAAAAATTCAAATAGAAAGTCTAGGGGTCAAATTGAAAATATAGAAATATTTATTCTAAACTTTGGGATTTCAAATTGTCACTTAAATTATAAACTAAAAATTTTGAGGGTTCAAATTGCGATTTAAGGAAATTGTAAATAGTATATTGGGCTAAAATAAGGATGTAAAGGAGTTGGGGGGAGGAAAGGGTAATAAAATAAAAGTTTTTTTAAAACACATATTATACAGTATGGTGATTTGCGCTGCCGGCCGACCGATGAACCAAAACAGAGAAGAGTGAGACCGGCAACGTGGCAAGATCAGATCAAACCTCCACCCACTTAGTTCATGCATATAAATACCAATATCATGAGTGAAGATCTTAAAAAGGGACGAAATTCGAAGGAATTTCAGAAAATCTAGAGAGAGAGAAGGAGGATCGGAGGGGGGTTCGTGATCGACGGCAGGAAGGAATTTTGTCTGATCAACCGGCGATTGTGTGAGTGAGAGAGTGTACTCATAGTTGTTGTGTTCAGACGTGAGGGTGTGTAGGGTTGCTGCTCGGGATCACTGACGATGGAGGGTTCTCCGGCGGGGCAGTGTGTTCCGGTTACAGGGGTGTGTGTGCACGTGGGTGTTTGGATTCAACGTGCATGTGAGGGGGGTGATTGTCGGTGAGCTATAGGTGGTGGTCGTCGGAGTTGGCAAGGAGAGAGGAGAGAGAGGGGATCGGCGGTGACGGGTTCGGTGCCGCCGTTGGTGAGTTCGTTATTGTTCCTCCGGCGACTGCGCATGTGTGGGTATGGGATGTTTTCAGCGTTGTGTGTGCGTGTGCATGGACGTTGATGGTGAAGTTTGGCGGGAGGAGTGAGAGCTCGGCCGGCGTAGAAGTGGTCCGGCGGGTGCTCAAAACTGAAACAGGACAGAAAAAAAAAAAAAAAAAAAAAAGAAAGGAAGAAGAAAGGAAGAGGAAAAAAAAAGAGAAAAAAAAAAGAAGATAAATTACAAAAACAACCCCAATAAAATTTGAAATTCATCCCGTGGCCCGTGAACGTTTCGGAATAGGTAATATTTTTATCAGATACTATTATCGATTAAATTAAATTGTTGGGCATTAAGATTTTTCGCATTCGTAATAGCAATTGTCGTGATCGTGATGACATTTTTATAATCGTTAATTTTAATAAACTGGTATAGTAAATTTAACAGAGCGAAATTAAACAAATAATAATTTTTGTAATGAAATGTGGGGAAATTATGGAAAATTAGGATCTGCATTAATCTAATTTGGTTATTTTAAATACGATATTAATTTAGACCCTATTACTATTAGGTTCGCAGGCACGGGAGTTTCGGTAGAGAGTAGTTAGCAAAAGCTTTTGGGAATGGATCACGAGGTGAGTGTACTGTCTTCTTGCCAAATTATTTTTCATATAAAATGGCTGTACTGAGACTAAATGATTTTATAAGACGATATGGATCAAGTAGGTGTTAGGATGAGTGAGTAAAAATGAATTTTCGTGAGATTGCAATAGTTTTCGAAAGAAAGTTAAGAATAATTTTCATTAGATTTGGTAGTTTAAAAAGAGAGTGGAAAAATGGTTTTGGTAAAAATCAGACGTTTTTTTTATAAGTAAAAGAAATATATGATTTTGGATTAAAAATCAGTTTGGAAATAGAGAGTGATGGTTGAGATTTGCCGACATTGATTTGACGATAATATTGGTTTGTGAATTGATGATGACGTTATTAATTTGACAATGCTATGGTATTTATCTGCTTCAGGAGAGTGATGTGATCCGCTTCGGCGGAGTGATATTTATCTGCTTCGGCAGAGTGATGTTAGACATTTATACTGTGCAGTGATTTCAGCGGAAGGATGAGTGTTCGTAGGAAGGCATATCCTATGGATGGTACGGTACCGTTGTAAACTCCCGATCGTGTGTGTATTTGAGAGGATGTTTAGAGATGTGGTATTTTGCTTATACTGGGTGATTTATTATGGTGATTGACATGATTTGTATACTAAGTGATTTTGCATGAAACTTATATATAGTGCTTTATTCTCATTGCTAATATTATGAAAACTTTGGCGAGCTACGTAATATTTACATATTTAAGCTTGATCCATTTAGATGTTGCAGAATAAACTATTATTATTATAAAAATGTTTTACTAAGAAGGCAGTACACTCGCAGGTACAACGGCTAGGAGTCGGTTCTCTACTGACACTTGGTAGAGCTACGTGATGGAGTCATATAGGCATTTGAGAGAGGCTGTCAAAGGTGAACCTATAAAAGGTTCATGGATAAATACTTTTTGTTAGTAAAATTTCGAGATGGGTGTGTCCCCCCATAATAGATGTTTGTATTATACAGTGGGTATATATTGTTATTCATTTGGTTATTTGGGTATTGGTGATGTCATGTTGTAGTCACGCCAGCCTCGGGATGACGGGTGTCCGGGACGGGTTGTGACATATTGTGCCCTATAAAGGTGTTTTTCGGGACATAAAATTAGAAGTGTCGCATAAAAGTCAATTTGTTGGGATATTATATGTCTTGTGCCCTATAAAAGTGCTTTTCGGGATACTATATGTATTGTGTCTTATAATCAAATATTTAAAAGACACAAAGTAGTGTTCCAATAAAATTTAATTAGTAATTAAATAAATTAATATTTACATATAATATAAAATGACAAAAAATAGTGCTTTAAAAACAAAAGTTATATCAAGGCACAATTTTTTATTTTATTATTATCATTGAATAATTGAATTATAGATCAATTAATTGTATCCTAATAGATATAATAAAATAAATAAATTAATTAAAATTAAAATTAAAAATTAATTAATAGTATCTTAATAGATATAATAAAATTAATTAAAAAAAGAAGAAGATAAATATGGTAACTATCCTCTGAAACGATATTATGAAAAAATAAGGTTGTTTCATCTCGGCTCCAAACCTAAAAACAAAAAAACATCCCGCCTTCAGTTCACCTCCTCCACTTCTCCTTCCAAGAATCGATCCTTAATCTTCCTCTCTCTCTCTCTCAATCTCGCTTCTCCTCTCACTCTCGCTCTCTTTTTGCAAGCCGACGCCACCTCCATCTATCGGTGGCTCTTCAATCTTCCTTGCTCAAGCTGCAGAAGATACTCTAACAGTCCGTCTATTTCTAGCGCAACAGCGCTCCTCTGCGCTGGTCAACGCTGAAGTCTCCATGGTAAACACTCTCTCCATCTCTCCCTTTTAGGGTTAATATTTTTTGTATTGCTTTCGTCCTCATCATACTAATTTTGGTAATTAGTCGAAACACAAGAGTAGTTATGTGGATTCTGTGGAATTGATTTGTCTTTACAAGCCTATGTATGCCTTTTATCTGATTTGTCTCTCCCTCTCACGGACGGCCAGGTAATGATTCTAACATTTACTTCGCCTTTGATTGGTTAAACTTTGTGGGAAAAATCTAGATTCATCTCTGATTTGAACTTTATGTGGACTCTGTTAGAAGATTCAAGATGGGAACATTTGTGTAGTATTTCTATTCCCAGATTTCTGTTTCCATTTTAAAAGAAGGATTTTCATGTAATTCGAGCTTGATTTCGTGTTCTAATGTGAAAATAAAAATCTATATTTGTTTATTTTAGGGTTGGTATATACACAATTAATTTTTAGAATGAATTGGATGGGAAAATATTTTTAATTGTGTAGTATTTTTGATTGATCCATGAGTTCTTGTTGATATATACCTTAAAATAGATGGGAGGCGACAGGGTCATGGGAGCTATGAATTTTCGAGGAAGAAGAACATGGTTGAAGAGGTTACGCTCATAAACTAATTGATATTTTGTCTTAATGAAACTGAATTGTTCTTTGCTTCTTTATTCTTGTTTATAGTCCATGCCAGTTTGTTTGAAATAGATTTTACTTCTTCAATTTGATGACCCATTTAAAATTTGCACGATTTGATACATACTCCTAATATAATATAATTCAATTACATGAACTGTTTATCGGTTAAGAGTACTATTAATTTTCCAGTTTTAATGTGAGTTCATGTTTTGCGCATTGGGGCTACTGATCCAGCTGTTAATTCTTGCTAAATCTAGCTCTACAGGTTAATTTCAACAATCTAGCTCTACAACACTCTACAGGTTAAATTCAACTCTTTTTTCAGCCCTTTGATTAAACAAAGACAATGTGATAGTTCAATAGATCATTTTCCTATTTAGGGGTTTATGATTTGATTTTTTTTCCAGGTTGTTATTGCTCTGATTTTGCCAGTTCTTACCTACAGAGATGTTCCCTAAGGCTGTTGATAACAGGTATAAGTTGTTGGTGCAGATAACATGTATAAGTTTTTTTTTTTTTTTAATGTTTTTGTTGATAACAGATGCTAGTTTTTGCTGCTGATAACAGGTATAATTTTTTTTTTAATATTTTTGTTGATAACAGGTACAAGTTTTTACTGTTGTTCTATTATGCTTTGTTTCAAATGGAACTGTTTCTGTTTTTGTTCTATTCCGTTTGGAACAAAACAGAACAGAAATAGAACTTCATGTTCTGTTCTAGTCCAGGTAGAATGGAGATAAAAATGTTTCTACCTTGAATTTTGCTTGCACTTGATAGTTGGAGTTATGAACCAGATTTTGGCAATCACTCAAGCCCGTTTGATAACATAATTAAGCACTTATCAAATTAAGTGTCTTTGATTATTAAGCACTTCTTCGATGGTACTTGTTTAATGTTTTCTTTTTCTTTCAAAATTTTGAATAGAAATAGAACAATTGAAAAAACTAATTAGGACTTGATCCCAAATTATTAGAACACATTTGTTGGGATTAGAACTGAAGCATATAACTTCAAATCAAATTATTACCCAAACATAGAGCAAGGAGCGATTGGTGAAATCTGGAAAAGTATTATATCATTGGAATTTTGTTAATTTGTTTGCAGAACAAAAAACGTTTCATGTATGGCTTTTTGTTTTTAAGCAATAGTTTCACTCATCTATTATAACGGTTTAGATGTCAAGTTTCAAAATCTTAAATGCACGTGTTTGTTTCTAATCCTGGTTATTATTGTCGTCGGCGGAGATCCAAGGTGGTTAACCAAATATTCTTTTACTATCAGATTTTGTCTATTAATTATGCATAAATTTGGAGGTTGGATTTAGTATATAACATTACACAGTGGTAGATATCTGGTAATCCGGTGGGTGGGTGTTTGTTTTACTGTTGATCTTCCTTATATATGCTTTGTACATGTTTACTTGAGTTGTTTACCCTAGTGATGGATTGACTAATGATGAAGTAGGTAATTGGAAGTGGAAGTTAGAACCTGGGATGACCATGATTATGGGTTAAATGATGCGGGCAAAGAAATATGTAAATTATGCATATACAGATTAGAGGAGATTTACGTACATGCTTCATGGGAGATCCAGGGGTCGCAAAAAGTCAACTTCTAAGACATAATAAATGTGGAAGAAGATTGAATTAAGTTGGATGAAAATTGAGAAAAATATGGTATGTTGTTATTTTGTAGATGGAGCATTAAATTTTAGAAATATGGTTTTGTTGGTAGTTTTGATTACAAAAAGTTTTTAGTTTGTGAATCTTGTTTCGGTTGTATTTATTGGGGAACAAAAACAAGTTGATATTATTGTTTGGTTAATATATTCGTTAATGTTCTTTTTGGTTATTATTTACTTTTGTGTATTTGGTAGTTTGAGTTATTTATGTATTTTGTATTGTGATGAATTTGTGGTGTTTATTATTTAGATTTAGAGTATTTTGTTTTTTTAAATTTTTTTAAAAAAAAGTTTGGATACCTTTTGAGATATTAAAAATTGTCTTATAAAATAAATAACAAACTTATTGGGATACTAAAAAATATCATAATATATGTTTTTTACAACACTTTGTATTGCCTTAATATATATAATTTTAAAAACATAAAATGATATAGAGGCAATATTTGGTGTCCTAATAATTATTTTATAGGACACTTATTATTATCTTAATAAATTCAAACAAAAAAGTTAATATATAGTACTCTTATAACCTATTGGGGCGGCTACTTATGGGGCACTAGTTCAAGTGTCTCAAAAAGTGCAAGTGTCGCAATAGATATTCTATTGTGATACTTTTTCGTGTTCCGATAAACCAATTTTGTTGTAGTGAGAGTTATCATCTAGATTGGTTCTAGTGGGGCTTTGATTTTGGACAAAACACGTACAACCAAAGACACGAAGTAAGAGAGGAAGGGTGCGAGTGGGTTGTAGTATGTGAAAAGGGTTTATGCCTATAAGAACATGACTTGGGTTGCGGTTAATGAGATAAGCAGCAGTAAGTACTGCTATGTGGCAGTAAGATTTCGAAACATTCATTCCCCATAAGAGAAACGAACTACAGACATGAGGTGACGGTTCTTCTGTTCAATCACACCATTCTGTTCAGGAGTGTAGGGACAGGTAAATTGTTGAAGGATACCTTGCTTATTAAGCTCAGCTCGAAAGTCATCAAATAAGTATTTCTTTCGGTTATCAGACTGGATATTGCACACAACTGTTTGGTATTGAGTTTTTATCATTTGAAGAAAGTGGGTAAAGTGAGTGTAGACCTCTGATTTATATTTCATCAGATAAACCCAAGTACACTAACTATAATAATCCATGAAAGTGATACAGTAACGATGTTTGGAAATAGCTGTAATAGGAGAGGGTCCCCAAATATCAGAGAGGATAAGATCAAAGGCTTGGGATGCAGGGTGCATGCAAGGAATGTAAGAGGTGCATGTGTGCTTAGATAGTTCACAGATCGCACATTGAAATTTAAAATCCTTGCAAGCTTTCCTAATAGAGGGAAACAACCAATATAAATACTGAAAATTTGTTTATCCTAGACGGGAATACTACAAGTCTAGATTTTTTAACGAACCAATAAGAGAATAAAAAACAGGTAATGTAAAGGTGTGCATACTAGAAGGTGGTATGGGTGGAGATAAAAGATTCCCAAAGTAATAGAGACCATCGTGTTCATATCCCCTGCTAACAATCTTCCTCGAAGTCAAGTCCAGCAAGAAGCAACGATCAGGTAAGAAAACAACAGCACAATTAAGGTTCTTAACAAGGCGACTATCAGATATGAGATTATAAGCAAATTTAGGGACATAGTAAACAGAGTGAAGGGTAATATCTAGGAACAAAAATGCATCTCTTTGGCAACGAATAGGGATAGAGGTACCATCTGCGATGCACACAGATTGATTGATAGGCGAAACAGGAGAAGTAAAGGTAGAAAATTCACCAGTCATGTGATTGTTAGTCTCGGAATCCAAAATCCAAGTGGGTAGACCAAACTTACCATGAAGTGCAGTAGGAGTACCTGAGGCAAGAGTAGTTGTGGATCTGAAAGACAATGCCGGATTGGTGAACTGGGCTTGAAGTTGGGCAATTTGGGTCTGGACTTGGGAAAGATCCGGGTGAGCTGATGGCGAATCTACCGGACTGAGAACCATATCTTTTTTCCCGGATAAAATGGGAGAAAATACTACAGCACTTAGAAAATAGCTGGATTGATGGTGGATGATATTGTTCTACGAATTCACAACCCTCTATCAGTGGAGGTGAGTCCCGACATCCTATTTTTGGTTATTCTAAAATATAACAATGATTCGATTTATTTTTTTTAATTGGGGTCAAACAAAAAAATCAATTAAAATAAGATTGATAAGATCCTCCGTATCTTATCAAGAGGATTTTTTTTTTTAGAAACATAGGAAAATGAGAAAAAGATGATAGGTAAAAGATAACAGGGAAAAGAAGAAAAAAGAAAAAGAAAAAAAAACAAAAGGTTTACGACATGTTTGGTTGGACAGAATTAGGGGTGGAATGGAATCACATTCCGCCCTCAATTTCTATTCCATTGTTTGGTTCTTCAGTGGAATCATTTTTGTGATTCTATTGGAATGAAAACGAAGAGAATTAGATTCCATTTGAAATGGTCTGAAATCAAATCCATCTCAATGTAATCAAAACTAAAATTACAAAAAAAAAAAAAAATCATCGTTGATTCAACACAATCCAGATATTAGAGAACAAAAACAGAAATTAGAAAACAAAAAAATGAGAATAGAAGCAGAACATTAAAGAACAAAAAAAAAATGAGAACAGAAACAGAACATTAAAGAACAAAAAAATGAGAAAAGAAAAATTGAGAACAGAAAATTGAGAATAGAAAATTGGGAACAAAAACTGAAAGTTTAGAACATAAACTAAAAATTAGAGAACAGAAAATTTGAGAACAGAAAATTGAGAACAAAAACTGAAAATTGAAAATAGAAAATTAAGAATAGAAATTGAAAATTGAGAACAAAAATTGAAAATATAGAATAGAAAGTGAAAATTGAGAACAGAAACAAAATTTAGAGAACAAAAACTGAAAATTCAATGGAATAGTGAAATATAATAAAATGAGGGAAGAAATTGAATAGTGAAATATAATAAAATTTTATTATAAGGGCATAATAAGAATTTTATTATATTATTCCAATCCTTCCCTCATTTCATACCATCCAATTTCATACCATCCAAATAAGTGAATGGAATAGTGATTCCATTGACAATTTCATTCAATTTCTTCTCTATTTCATTACTTCTTCCATTTCATTCCATTCCGTCTAACCAAACGAGTCATTAGAGCACTTAGAAAGGTACCCATTTTTTCTCCGTCTCTCTATCTCTTTCTCTCTCTAAAAGCTTTTGGCGATGGCTCAGGTGGTGGCGACTCCGTCGATTCAGAGCTCGTCGGCCTGCCTTAGCTCTGGATCTTTTAAAAAATCAAGCTAAAAAACTCACTACAAATGTCAGCTGGAGGGAGAAAGGGTGAGGGTTTGGGTTCGCGAGTTGCAAAGTTGGAAGATTTCACAATCAGCTACGTCAGCTTGTGGTTGCGATTAGATGGTAGTGGAGAGACGATGGTGGAGGGTGAGAAAGTCTTCGAGTCTTGTGGTTGCGATCGGACGGTAGTGGTGTAAGGACCAAATCATTTTGCACTTTACTCCCTTGCGGTATTGTGTCACTACTTTGTCCCATGTAGTTAGGCCTTTATTGCACTTCATCCCCTTCGTCAGCACTTTGCCCTCTGTGGTTAGGCCTACATCAAGTGGTAAAGTGCAACAAAGCCTGACTACATGGGGTAAAGTGGTGACGAAAATATCATTGGGGGGCAAAGTGCAAAATAACCTAACCACAGGGGATAAAATATAACTAACCCTATATTTTTATTTGCATTTTGTATTATTTAGAGAATATTTGTGTTTAATGTGTTATTTTTAAATTTCATTCAAAAATTGAGGGTCATTATGATATTTACAAATTTAATTTTAAGAATTTTGGGGTTAATATGTTAATTTTAATATGACTTTATAAATTTTGGGAGTCAATTGCTATTTTAAAATTGGATTAATTACACTTTATCCCCATATGATTAGGCCATTTTGCACTTTGTCCTCCTCTAGTATTCACATCACCACTTTACCCCATGTAGTTAGGCATTTATTACACTTTAACCCCTCGTCAGCACTTTACCTCTTGTAGTTAGGCCTATATCACGGGGTAAAGTGCAACAAAGCCTAACTGCAGGGGGTAAAGTGGTAATGAAAATACCACAGGGGACAAAGTACAAAACGGCCTAACCACAGGAGGATAAAATATAATTAACCCTTTAAAATATTAATTTGAACTTTTGTGACTAAATGATAATTTAGAGATTCAAGCAAAGAGATTCGTGTAATTTTTTTTTTCATAAGTAGACAAAGAGATCACACTTCCCATCGGATAAGGCTTAGGAATAACCTAGTCTAAGAGAACGTGGAGACCCATCTAGTGGCACAAAGAACGTGTCGGTCCTTGTCGCTCTTTGATTGGATCAAAGCATGGGGTGTCTTCGGGTGATCATTGGAAAGGAGAGCTCGCTCAGATGACTCTGGTCGGTCATCTGAAAGCCCTAACCGGTGGTCGGCAAAAGTCGAATGATCTTCACACTACGTGGTTGGTAATAAGTGCTACATTGACACGTAGTGGTGTTGGCGGCGTAGGTCGTTTCATGAAAAATGTCCCTCGTAGATTTGGGAGGGCCAGGGGGCCTACTAGAGGGATATATATATATATATAGGAGTCTTTTGAAGCATGGAGAATCTTCCCAGACCTCAATAGTCGATGGTAGATTTTCAAACAGAAGATGCGGCTCTATAGGATTCATCGTGCGTTGGCAGGTCCTTGGTGACTGGCCGGCTACCCTGTGACCGGTTGAACAAAAAGATGGGATATAGCTCTACAAGACTCATCATGGCTTGGCCAGTCCTCGTTGACAAGAGAGATGAAATTGCTAATAGAGAAAGGTGAAAACAAGAGGTCGCTGCTTATTTCTAGTGGTTTGGAGAGTTTGAAACAGACAACGGTTTTGAGACGTTAGAATCTACGTGGAATATGGATTGACCCTTTTTCCATTTTATACTTCAATTATCTTAGTTATCATAGCTTCGAAATTGGATTTCTGGAGGATTAATTACACTTTGTCTTCTGCGATTAGACCGTCTTGCACTTTGCCCTCATAAAGTTAGGTCGTTACCACTTTGTCCCCTGTAATTAGGCTTTTGTTGCACTTTATCCTCCTCGTCAACAGTTTGCCCCCTGTAGTTTAGGCCTACATCATCAGGAAGTAAAGTGCAAGATAGCCTAAGCATAAGAAGGCAAAGTGTAATTAACCCTTTCTGTAATTATGGTTGGGGTGGCTTACTGAAACAAGGCATAACTGCATGCCAGTTGTTTGTTTTGGGCACCCGATTTTTCAAGTTTTATACCAATGAAAAACCATTTGACGCCCATAGAGAGTGACACTGAAACTACCACTATTTAAACACTTCAACCCAACAGGGCCTAGGAAATTGGCATGCACTTAATTACATACAAAATTAGCCCAAACCAGTTTGCCCATCTTTAACCGTCATATTATTCCCTGCATTCCTACCCCGTAACTGTAAACTAAAGTTTTCATATTTCACCAATAAGAATATTTTTAAGAATTTAATCAAAATTCTCGTCCAAACCAACCCCTCAATGAACCAAACCTTAAAAGAAGGTTAATAAATAAGAAACTATGAACTTCATTGAAGAAACTTATATACTTTTGGGTCTCAAATAGATTAATTGTTGACACAATGAGCTACAAATCTCTCTCAATTAATTTACATCTACAGTAACAAAAAGGTGGAGGCGTTCAATCAATTAGGACCCCAACAGCTCAAATACATGACTTTCCTCAGAGACTCCTTGGACTTCTTCGCCCTGTCTTCTCTTAATTTATTCGAAACTGCGGCCAAAGACTACGAAGAGAGCATCTTGCTCTCAGAATAGTATCTCAGGTTGTTCTTGGCGTGCTGATGTAGGGATCTTATGTTGGTGTTCTACCTAGAGAAACCCTTATCTTTCAGTGACTCCACCGCCTCAACACTCGCTGCCGCAACCCATGCTCTGCTCGTTGAACTCATCTTTTTTCTTGATTTTCTTCTTCTTCATTTTTATCCTTTGATATGTCTCTGTTGAGTATTTTGTAGACAGGAATTTGGGTACTTGTTTCGGAGAAAAATATGATGGATGTCAAAGTAAATGTTTTTGTTGGGACATGAATTTTTTAAATTATTTTATAAAGAAAAGTGTCAAATAGGTTTCCCTCTTGTCTCTTATCCCACATTGGTTAGGAGAAGGGATGGTGAGGAGTATAACAAGGTGCATGTGAGATACTTGGGGTGTACCCTAAGGGGTACCCACATTTTGTGAAAGGGAGAGGAGCTACATCCCTACTTATTTACCACACACGCGCGCGCGCCGCCGCCGCCGTATCGAGTCGTGCGTGAGGTGAGGTGACACTTATTTATTTATTTATTTTTGGACAAAAATTATTTAATAATATATATATATATATATATATATATATATATATATATATATTAATTTTATAAATCATACTTTTCAAAATAAATAGTTATGAAAGCGCAACAGTTACGGAATTGTTTCAAGACGTCTGAACTTTTTATTGTTTTCCAACGTTAAGAATTATTTTCAAAACGTTTCAAATTCTGCAATGAAGTTCTGATTCGGTTTTAAAAAAAAATTCAAACGTTCTGATTGATTTTCAGGTTCTTTCGTGCCTATAAATATAGATTTCTTCATCTGTTTTGGTACACGGAACATCAATCTGCAATTTGAAAAAAAAAAAAAAAAACAGCCTCTTCCATCAGCCTGTTTTTTTTTTTGTTTTTTTTTTATTCTGATTTCCGAGCAAATTTGTTCATTCTTTTGAATAGTGTATGGGTGTTTAGTATTCAGGTCTTCTGCGGTGCAAAGAAAGTCCTAGACAGAGGTGATTCTGAACTGTTTTATCTTGGGGACGAGGCTGTTATACTGCTGGCACGATCTTGGGCAGAGTCGCGAAACGTCATAAAGAGAACGACCTAATCCGTGACTCAACCCAAGTAAATTCGGTAAATTCGTTCTTTATTTATTTACTGCAGCAACAATTTTAAGACATTTTATTCTATCGATTATCTGCTAAGATGTCTACTGATCACGAATTTAAACAAGTCATTGTTGATCTCAACAATCCCTTTTGATTCGAATGGTTTCATTTTAAAAGATGGAGATAGAAAATGTTATTTTTTCTAACTATCGAAAAAGTAGCATATGTTTGTACAACAGAAAAATCTCAATTACCTAAAGATCCTACTGACATTCAAATTCAGGAAGTTAAGTCTTGGTAGGAAAATGATTTTTGTTGTAAGAATTTCATTCTTAATGGTATGTCTAATGATCTGTATGATTATTACTGCTCTAACAAAACTGTAAAGGAAGTTTGGGATGCTCTTTCGAAGAAATACGACACTGAGAAGGCTGGAAGTAAAAAATATGTTGTTAGTCGATATCTGAAATACCAAATGACTGACGACAAATCTGTGGAAGTTTAGTCTCATGAACTTCAGAAAATCGCTCATGAAATAATTGTTGAAAGTATGTCCCTTGATAAACAATTTCAAGTTACTGTTTTAATTGACAAATTACCCCCTTCTTGGAAAGATTTTAAGAATACTCTGATGCACAAAAGTAAATAGTTTTCTTTTGAAAGTTTGATCACTCATCTTCGAATTGAGGAGGAAGCCCGGAAACACAATCAGAAAGATGAAGTACTCATTGTTTCTAACAACGCTCACAAAAAATCATCTTATGCTGTTCTGAAACCCAAAGGGAAAACTATGAAAAATCAAAATTGCAACCACAACAACCAGAATAGAAAAGTGCATCAAAATCAGAATAGAAACAAACCCCCTTCAAGAAATAATTCTGAATAGTTTACTTGTTATAGCTATGGAAATGCGGGCCATTTGGCTCGGAACTGCTGGCAATGACGTCGTCCTACTCCACAGGCGAATCTTATCGATGACCAACTTATGGCTATGATTTCTGAAATTAATATAGTTGGTGGATCCGTAGGATAGTGGTTAGACACTGGTGCTTCACGCCATATCTACTATGATCGTACCATGTTCAAGTCTTATTCTGAAAGTGAAGACAAGAAAGTGTTGCTGGGTGATTCTCACTCCACTATTGTTGCCGATATTGGTGAAGTCGAATTAAAGTTTACCTCTGGAAATACAGTCATCCTTAAAGATGTTCTGCATACTCCAGAAATGAGAAAGAATTTGGTTTTGAGCTATCTTTTTAACAAGGCGGGGTTCACTCAAACTATTGGGGCTGATTTTTACATCTTAACCAAAAATAATATTTTTGTTGGAAAGGGTTATACAACTGATGGAATGTTCAAACTGAATGTTGAAATTAATAAATTTTTTTCTTCTGCTTACATGTTGTGTTCTTTTAATATTTGGCATGCTAGACTTTGTCATGTTAACAAACTCATTATTAAAAATTTAAGCAACTTAGAACTAATTCCTAAACTGTCTTTGAATGATTTTGAAAAGTGTGAATTTTACATTCAAGCCAAGATTACTAAAACCCCTCATAAATAAGTAATTAGAGAATTTGAACCTCTTGATTTGATACATTCTGATATTTGTGAATTTGATGGTGTCATGACTAGGAATGGTAAACGTTATTTTATTACATTTATAGATGATTGCTCTGATTACACTTTTGTTTATCTCATGAAAAATAAAAGTGAAGCGTTTGATATGTTCAAAATATTTGTGACTGAGATTGAAAATCAATGCAATAAGAAAATTAAGAGGTTACGAAGTGATAGAGGAACCGAATATGATTATGATATTTTCATTGATTTTTATAATTCTCATGGGATTATTCATGAAAAACCTGCACCGTATTCTCCTAAAATGAATGGTAAGGTTGAAAGGAAAAATATAACTTTTACTGAATTTGTAGTTGCTATTTTGCTTAACTTTGGTGCTACTTCTTACTGGTGGGGTGAAATTTTATTGATGGTTTTCTATGTGCTTAATAGAGTTCCCAAATCGAAAAGTAAACTTTCATCTTATGAAATTTTCAAAAATAAGAAACCAAATTTGTCTTACTTTAAAACTTGGGGTTGTTTGGCATATGTTCGTATTCTTGATCCAAAAAGAAGAAAACTTTCCAGTAGAGCTGATGAATGTGTTTTTATTGGTTATGCGGTGAATAGCAAAGCTTATAGATTTTATGATTTAAAAGATCGAGTTATCATTGAATCAAATGATGCTGATTTTTATGAATATAAATTTCCTTTCAAATTGAAGAATAGTGGGTGCTCGACATCTAGTAATGAACCTATCATTAGGATTAATGAATATGATAATGAATTAGATATCGAACTTAGAAGGGGTAAACAGCCTCGTATTACTAAGGACTTTGGTTCGGATTTCTATGCATATACCTTAGAGGAGTATCCGCTCACCCTTCAAGAGGCATTGTCCTCTGTAGATGCCAATTCATGGTAAGAGGCTATAGATGATTAATTGGACTCTCTCGAGTATCCCCCACTTGAATTTTTTAAAAATAATTTTTCATCGAGCAGTATAATACAATATAAGATTGTGCATAAGTAAAGGCGTATGTCGACTTGAACCTTTATATAGTGAAGATGATTTAGATTATACTAGAGTAATTCATAGAACTCTATCAATAACAACATCACACACACAACCCTATCAGGGTGTAGTCCAAAAGCCCGTGCTTTACGGCTATGCACGTATATCCTAGTATAGTAAATGCTCTAGAGAATTTTGCCCAAAATTCCATAGGAAGCGGCCACACTTCCACATTCACATAGGTGAGTCTATCAAGAGTATTCCTGTAGCTAGGTACTCCACTCCAAATAGAGTATAGATCTCATTAAGAGTTAATAAAAATCCAACCTTCTATCGCTTCAGGATATCATACTTTAAACAAAACATTTATGAAATAGAACTCAAAATTATTATTATAGCATGATTCTTCTCATATCATTTCATAAGTTGTTATTACCCTTTGAACCTATTTCTTGGGATTTCCAGTCTATAGGTTGAGTTTCCCTTACTAGTGACTCGTTAATCTATAGGCTTGAGTCCCATTCATTTCGAGGTTTTGTAAACCTTTTCTCGAGCTAATCCTTTCGTCAAAGGATCGGCTAGGTTATCATCAGACCGTACATGATCCACTCTCACAGTCCCTGTCGAGATATACTCTCTAATAGTGCTGTGTTTGCAACGTATTTGTCATTTTTTCTCGTTATAATAACAATTCTGAATCTTTGCAATAGCCGCGGTACTATCGCAATGGATCAAGACAGCTAGAATTGGTCTCTCCCATAAAGGGGTATCAGAAAACAGGCTTCTTAACCACTCTGCTTCCTCGCTAGCTGAAGCTAGTGCAATCATCTCAGACTCCATAGTAGATTGAGCCAAAATAGTCTGTTTCTTAGATTTCCAAGAAACAACTCCACCAGTTATGCTAAATATCTAGCCGCTAGTTGCCTTGGAGTCATCTAAAAGAGTGTTCTAATCAACATCGCTATATCCCTCTAGAACAATGAGAAACTTATGATAATATAATTTAAGGTTTATAGTTCTTTTTAGGTATCTCATGACCCTATTAATAGCATGCCAATGCTCAATATTAGGTCTGCTTGTAAACCTGCATAGTAATCCTACAGCATACGCTATGTCAGGTCTAGTGCAATCAATGGCATATTGAAGACTGCCTATGATGCTCGCATACTCAGATTGTCTAATACCGTCACCGGTATTCTTGAACAACTTCACACTAGGATCATAAGGAGTACATGCTGGTTTACAATCAAAATAATTGTATTTCTTTAGAATCTTCTCTATATAATGAGATTGATTCAAAGAAATTCCCTGTTTAGACCTAGTTATTTTAATACCAAGGATTACACTTACTTTACCAAGATCTTTCATGTTAAAATTAGCACATAACATGGATTTCACATTATTTACAACATGAATATTAGAACTAAAAATCAGCAAATTATCCATATAAAGACATATAATAGTGCAAACATCATTTTTAGATTTATAATAGATGCATTTGTCACTTTCATTTACTTTAAAATCTTGTGAAATAACTAGATTATCAAATTTTCCATGCCATTGTTTAGGTGCTTGTTTTAAACCATAAAAAGATTTATCTAATTTGCACACTTCATTTTCTAGACCAGGAATTACAAATCCTTCAGGTTGGTCCATATAAATCTCTTCTTCTAATTCACCATTCAAAAAAGTATTTTTAACATCCATTTGGTGCACAACAAGATCATGAATTGCAGCAAGAGATAAAAGTACACGAATAGATGTAATTCTAGAGACAGGTGAAAAAGTATCAAAGAAATCTACATTATCCATTTGTCTAAACCCTTTGGCTACAAGACAAGCCTTATATTTATCAATGGTTCTATCGGGTTTCAATTTCTTCTTAAAAATCCATTCTTAAGCATAAGGAGGCAAAGTGTAATTAACCCTTTCTGTAATTATGGTTGGGGTGGCTTACTAAAACAAGGCATAGCTGCATGCCAGTTGTTTGTTTTGGGCACCCGGTTTTTCAAGTTTTATAGCAATGAAAAACCATTTGACGCCTATAGAGAGTGACACTGAAACTACCACTATTTAAACACTTTCCACCCAACAGGGCCTTGGAAATTGGCATGCACTTAATTCTCATGAGATTATTCATGAAAAAACTGCACCGTATTCTCCTGAAATGAATGGTAAGGCTGAAAGGAAAAATATAACTTTTGTTGAATTTGTAGTTGCTATTTTGCTTAACTCCGGTGCTGCTTCTCACTAGTGGGGTGAAATTTAGAAAGTATATCTCGACAGGGGTTGTGAGAGTGGATCATGTACAGTCTGATGATAACCTAACCAATCCTTTGACGAAAGGATTAGCTCGAGAAAAGGTTTAGAAAACCTCGAAATGAATGGGACTCAAGCCCATAGATTGACGAGTCACTAGTGAGTGAAACTCAATCTATAGATTGGAGATCCCAAGAAATAGGTTCAAAGGGTAATAACAACTCATGAAGTGATATGTGAAGAATCATGCTATAATAATAATTTTGAGTTCTATTTCATAAATATGTTGTTTGAAGCATGATATCTTGAAGCGATAGAAGGTTGAGTTATTATTAACTCTTAATGAGATTTATACTCTATTTGGAGTGGAGTACCTAGCTACAAGAGTACTCTTGATAGACTCACCTATGTGAATGTGGAAGTGTGACCGCTTCCTATGGAATTTTGGACAAAATTCTCTGGAGCATTCACTATATTGGGATATACGTGCATGGCTGTAAAACACGGGCTTTTGAACTACACCCTGATAGGGTTGTGTGTGTGATGTTGTTAGAGATATAGTTCAAAACTACGAGTTACTCTAGTATAATTTAAATCATCTTCACTATGTAAAAGTTCAAGTCGACAGACACCTTTGCTTATGCACAATTTTATATTGTATTATACTGCTCAATGAAAAATTATTTTTTAAAAATTCAAGTGGGAGATTGTTGGGACATATGAATTTTTTAAATTATTTTATAAAGAAAAGTTTCAAATAGGTTTCCCTCTTATCTCTTATCCCACATTGGTTGGGAGAAGGGATGATGAGGAGTATAACATGGTACATGTGGGATACTTGGGGTGTGCCCCAAGGGGTACCCACATTTTGTGGAGGGAAGAGGAGCTATATCCCTACTTGTTTACTACACACGTGCGCGCGCTGCTGCCGCCGTCCAGCCGTGCCGTGTCAAGTCGTGCCTGCATGTGTGTGGTGAGGTGAGATGGGGTGACACTTATTTATTTATTATTTTTTGGACAAAAATTATTTGATAATATATATATATATATATATATATATATATATATATATATATATTAATTTTATAAATCAGACTTTTCAAAATAAACAGTTATGAAAGCTCAACAGTTACGGAACTATTTCAAAACGTTTGAACTTTTTATGTTTTCCAACGTTAAGAATTATTTTTAAAATGTTTCAAATTCTGCAATGAAGTTCTGAAACATTTCAAATTCTACAATGAAGTTTTGATTTGGTTTTAAACAAATTTCAAACGTTTTGATTGATTTTCAGGTTCTTTCATGCCTATAAATACAGATTTCTTCATCTGTTTTTGTACACAGAATATCAATCTGCAATTTGAAAAAAAAAAAAGAATAGCCTCTTCCATCAACCTGTTTTTTTTTTTTTTTTTTAATTCTGATTTTCGAGCAAATTTATTTATTCTTTCGAACAGTGTATGGGTGTTTAGTATTCAGGTTTTTTGCGGTGCAAAAAAGGTCCTAGATAGAGGTGATTCTGAGTTGTTTTATCCTAGGGACGATGGGGTTGTTACACTGCTTGCACGATCTTGGGCAGAGCCGCGAAACGTCTTAAAGAGCGCGACTTAGTCCGTGACTCAACCCAAGTAAATTCGGTAAATTCGTTCTTTATTTATTTACTGCAGCAATAGTTTTTAGCTTTGGGAATAAACCTGAGATTGATTGGTGTATATATATTTGGGTATTCGTAGAGAGATATACAAAACCGGGGGTTGGAAACCGAAGGCGGCTGCTTTTCCCGGTGGTTTGGAGGTACAAGGCCTAGCAGCATGTTACTTTGGCTGGGTGACATGATAATTTAACCTTACTTTTGTTGATTAAAAACATGAGGCGACGTGGCTAAAGTGAGAGATTTAGATTGGGTTGTCCTGCCTAAATAGATGCATCAAAAACTCAGGATTCAACCTAAGAGGTTAGTTGGATTGGCGAGCGGGTATTCCTTCTTCTTGTCAATTAGAATTTAATTTTCCTGGAAAATATTTCATGAATTAAATTTTAAATTTAATCATGAATACACTAGGTCAATATGGAAGAGTACATCTTTAATGTGAGGTGATTAGTCGAGGTGCACGTAATCTGACCTGAACACACCTTAAAAATAATTAAAAAAAAAAAAAAGCGGGTTTGCGCTTCACTTAAGAGTATATATGCGCTTAAGAGGTCTACGCTCCCAATCCCAAGTTGACATGATTGCCACAAGCAACCGTGATCAGTCTTTCCCTTCATTCCGAGTCAAGGGGATTGGGAATCGAGATTTGATGGTCATTTTGTTGATGGCCCGACTATCAACATTCTCCAGATGCCATCCTTCTTTGGGGTCAAGAGAGCAAGCACAAGGTTTGGAACCCTCAAAAAAATTATTAAGAGGAATTGGGGAAAGAATTAAGAACGGAAAATTTATTATATAGTATATATAAATCATAAAATAGACCCTCAACTATCATAATAAAATTTAGATATTTTCATAAAATGGTCATTTGTTTTTTAACCATTTTTTTTTCATTATTTACGTATAATGTCATTCAGTTAAAAAATTAAGACGTGAACATTCATATTTTCATTTCGCTATGTTTAAATATTTTAATAGATTTTAACTTTGATTCTGCCTGTAACGACCCGATTTCCTAAGACCGACAGTAGGTTTCTCCCAAGGAGAAATAGAAGGAAAACACATATCACTCCACCACCACGCTTCCGTTATTCCATTCTAATAAATAAAATAATAATAAATGTTACTGTGACTTGCTATTACCCAACTAATAATAAATATAAACTAAATTTCAACTGACATAAATTTTAATATTACTTAACACTATAAAAGTTTGAACACCTGATTACCAGTAACTGCCCTAACTGCCTCAAAAGTTGCACCACCCTCTGACTCTACCTATTACCAGTAGCGGACCTCTCTCTAACTAGAGTATATGAGACCAAATATTTTATTGTTGTACTATCTTCATAATATAAAAACAATTTATGGATGAAGTACATTTATTTGAATTTTCTTTTCAAAACAGAATTTAAAGTCATGACCGTGTAGTATCAAAATCCCATAAATATCATCATAATAAATTAACTGAATATAAATCAACCAATCAAATCGAATTTATACGATAAAATACCACAAACACATACTTCCTTACTAGTCATAGGATTGTTTCACCACATGATCGGGAGTTATAACGATATCATAACTTGTATAATTGTGCAATCTAAGGTGCCATCAGTGTCAGAGTCATTCAATATTTCTAATGGTAGGAGCCAACACATGATATAAACCATCATATCCTAATGATAATCATTATCGTCAACAACAACAACAACCACCTGCAACAATTGCCCTCTTGTCAGGTTACAACACAACGTCCTATAGGACATGCCCTTCTATTAGAACCAACAATATCCCGTAGGATATGCCCTCTTGTCGGGATCATACTATAACATAATTGGATAATAATAAAAACTAGTTATCACATTTAACATTTTACTTGATCCATCTAACGTGATAAAACAATCAATTTTAATAAATATTTTATTTTTCACAATTTAGTACAAAATTATAATTTGATAATTTACGTAAAAGACAGTACACTCACCTCGATATTCGCATTGCTATTATGCAATCGTCGTAATATTACTATAGTTGGCGCCGTCTATGAACCTAATAATGACAGGACCTAAACTAAGAATGTAACTGAATAAATATAATGTGCAATGTGTGCCACTAAAATACAATTTTTCCTATTCCCAAATTTCTTGATTACATGAAATTTATTAAAATTAAACATTCTATTTTCTCAACCCAATATTAATTTTACAACTAAAATATTATAATTACATTTATTAAATTTATCAATTAATAATTTAATTACTACAAAAAAATATTATCGAACTATTAACAATATTAATGGTCGATGAAATACCAAAAATATCATTCTAATAAAATTTATAATTTCTCCTTCAAATAAAATTCTTTCACAATTTATATACACACACACACACACACTTATATGCATTATATGTGTATATATATACATATACAATAATGGGAAAAAAAAAAAAAGTAAATAAGGAAGCTTACCTAAGAATCAGAGAGAGTGAAAGAGGGTACTACTTTTCCCTTTTTTTTTTTTTTTTTTTTTTTTTTTTTTTCCAGTATATATATAAATGTGTATATGTGTAGAGAAATGAAAGCTCTCAAATTCAATGTTTTTTTTTTTTTTTTTTGTTAATTTGACATATGGTGCCATGTGATACTCATCCATGAATCCAAAACAAATTACATATACTTCCCTATTTGAATCTTTGAAATATCGTTTAAACCCAAAAGTTTAAAAATAACATTTTAAAATAATAATTGACTCCCTAAATTTTAAAAGTCAAAATCAAATTAATATATTAATCCCTAAAATTCTTAAAATCAAATTTGTTAATATCCTTATAACCCCTATTAATTTTTAAGGTAAAATTTAAATACCACAATAAACTCCATTATTTTTTTTCTAAATGTTCAAAAATGGAATTGAAAATTTTGCACATGAAAGATCGAGTCTTACAATCCTTCTCCTTAAAATAAATTTTGTCCAGAAATTTAATTATCTCAAATGAATAAACGATGCATATGTACTACCTACTGATCACGAAAAATGACTCCAAACATATGTCTAAACCACACGACCTCTCAACTCAACCACCTATCCTATGGTCTACTACTGACACAACAATAACACCGAGTTTACAGAACCTATAACTTAAGCTCTGATACCAACTTGTGATGGCTCGATTTCTCAAGACCGTCACTAGGTTTCTCCTAAGAAAAAATAGAAGGAAAACACATATCACTCTACCACTATGCTTCCACTGCGCTACTCTAATAAACAAAATAATAATTAACGTTACTTCGACTTGCTATTACCCCACCAATAACAAATATAAACTAACTTTCAACTGACATAAATTTTAATATTTACTTAACATTATAAAAGTTTGAACCTCTGATTACCAGCAACTACACAGACTGTCTCAAAAGCAGTAGCACCCTCTGACTCTACCTAACACCAATAGTGGACATGTCTCTAATTGGAGTATCTGAGACCAGATATTTTATCGATGTACTATCTTCATAATATAAAAATAATTTATGGATCACGTACATTTATCTGAATTCTCTTTTCAAAACAGAATTTAAATTCACAACTGAGCAGTATCAAAATCTCACAAATATCATTATAATAAACCAATTGAATATAAATCTACTAATCATATCACTTTTATATAATAAAATACTACAAACACATACTTCCCTACCAGCCATAAAATCGTTTCACCTCACGATTGGGAGCTATAACAGTACCGTAACCTGTACAAGTGTGCAGTCTAAAGTTGCCATCAGTGGCAGGGCCATTCAATATTTTCAATGGTAAGAGCCAACATATGGTATAAACTACCATATCATGATGATAATCATCAACGTCAACAACAACAACAACCATCACCTGCAATACTTGTCGTCCTGTTAGGTTACAACACCATGTCCTAAAGAATATGTCCTCCTGTTAGGACCAACAATATCCCGCAAGATATACCCTCTGGTCGGAATCACACTATGATATAGTTGAATAATAATAAAAATCAGTTCTCACATTCAACATTTTACTTTCCATCTAACGTGATAAAAAATCAATTTTAATAAATATTTTATTTTTCATAATTTAGTATGAAAATATAATTTAACAATTTACGTAGAAGACAGTACATTCACCTCGATATTCGCATTGTTATTATACAATCGTCGTAATATTGCCATAGTCGGGGTCGCCTGTGAACCTAATAATGATAGAGCCTAAACTAAGAATGTAACTGAATAAATATAATATGCAATGTGTGCCAGTAAAATGTAATTTTTCCTATTCCCAAATTTCTTGATTACATGAAATTTATTAAAATTAAACATTCTATTTTCTCAACCCAATATTAATTTTACAACTAAAATATTATTGATGAGGGTATTTTTGGGCACCTCTAAGTCAGCACTTGAGACCTATCCATGTGTTTATCTTTGTAGTGACACAGACACATTCCAGAATCTATAACGCCACGTTGGAGTATACGCCGACTACGGCTTCTCCCTGGAATCTCATTTGCACCATGGGAGGAACGAGGAACCCCACAGGGATGTGCCACTCGGAGATCTACACCGTGTCCTAGGCGATCAATTTTAGGTACTCAGCCGTTCACCTCGATTAGCTCCCCCTTCCGGCTAGTTTCTTCTCTAGGACTCCACGGATCTCCGCTCTCCTCCACCAAATGGGCCCAAAATCTTAGGCCCAGTGATTATCTCCTAAACGCCCTGGATTATCGGCTAAATATAGGATTTCTACTAATTAACCGTGTTTAGGCTTGACTAATCATCTCCAACTCTTATATATATCGGGGGTAGTACAAGCCCAAGGTACGCTGGAATACACAGACATTACGCACGAGTTCATTTGTTTACCTACCGCATTACTGTACCTTTTCTCTCTAAGCAATGATTACTATGCCGGAGGGGCTTCACCGCTACAAATCCTGGTCTGAGCTTTCTACAGGTACATTCCCTGGGGAGCAGGATTCTGGACATAGTAGGTCAGTCCCTCCAGGACCCAACACATCTCACCTGAAGAATTTCCAACCGACGACTCCACCTCAGTAGGAAGACCCACCCGTCATCCAACTAGACTATACTTGAGGTGTGTACGAGTTTTATGCACCAACAATTATAATTACATTTATTAAATTTATCAATTAATAATTTAATTACTATAAAAATATTATCGAACTATTAACAATATTAATAGTCGATGAAATACCAAAAATAACATTGTAATAAAATTTATAATTTCTCTTTTAAATAAAATTTATATATATTTTGACATATAAATATACATGTATACATGCCTGCCCGTATAGCTAGTCTCATAAATTATATATGATAAATATTTTATTTTAGCAATATATATATATATATATATATATATATGATCGCGTACATATAAATACACACTTACATGCATTATATGTGTATATATATACATATACAATAATGAAAAAAAAAAAAAAAGTAAACAAGGAAGCTTACCTAAGAATTGGAGAGAGAGAGAGAGAGAGAGAGAGAGAGATAGGGTAGCATTTTTGTTTTTTCAAGTATATATGTAAATGTGTAGAGAAATGAAAGCTCTCACTGCCTCCCTTCACCATTCAATGTTTGTCTTTTGTTAATTTGAAACGTGGTGCCATATGTCACTCATCCATGAATCCAAAACAAATTACATATATTTTCTTACTTTAATCTTCAAAATATCGTTTAAACCCAAAAGTTCAAAATTAACATTTTAAAACAATAATTGACCCCTAAATTTTAAAAGTCAAAATTAAATTAACATATTAATCCCTAAAATTCTTAAAATCAAAATTTTAAATATCCTAATAACCCCTATTAATTTTTAGGTAAAATTTAAAGAGTTCTTGACGAAATAAATGTTTTTAAAAAAATTAATTTCTGAAAACAGATATCTTCAAACTTATTTACCAAACCCAAATAAAATGCATTCTTAAAATGCATTTTTAAAAAAAATGAAAAATGCATGAATGAAAGCCGTTGCTACGGATTTTCAGATTTTTTTTTTAAAATTAAAACGCAAAAGCGTTTTGCGTTTCTTAAAAAACGCAAAACACTTTTGCGTTTTCTGATTGCCCCAAAAACGCAAATTTTATTTGCGTTTTTTTATAAAAAAAAAAAAAGAAGAAGAAGAAGGAGAATTACACCGGGAAATAAAATTAATGTAAAATGATCCCACGAAAAACGTAAATAACATTTGCGTTTTTATAAATGAAAAAAATAAAATTACACATTCACACTAATTGGAATTAAAAAAAAAAAAAAAACTGCACTTGAATATATGATTTTGTATTGTTATTTTATAATCAAATAAAATTTTCAAATACTAATTGAAATGGAAATTTCTCGCAGTCTACGTTAGTGAACGTTAATGACTTAGATTTCGACTCACATTTGATGACACTTTTAAACTGTCAAAAAGTGACCTAGAAATGATGTTGGATTTGAATGGAGAAAAAAAAAAAACAAAAAAAAATAGGCTTAAAAAATTTGTTGTTCTAGTTGAGATAGATTATGTTTAAAATCAAAAGCGATAAGAAATACAAGTAGTAATTATAAAAGGACAAAAAATTAAACATTACATAAATTAAAAAATACTACCTGTTGGCCTAGTCAGCTATCCAAGAGGGGGTACATTGGGTAGATAAAAATTTATTAGAGAAAATACTTTAAAAATTCAAATAATAAATTTTAATCCTAAATTAATTATTATCATTATATCACAGTGGAAATATAAAATCAACTAGGTGCACACCAAACAACAAAAATAAATAATGTAAAGATAACAGAACACTAGAAATTTATACTGGTTCACCAAGTTATTCTTGGCTAATCCAGTCCTCCGAACCCCATGGAGAGTCGCACCCACTACACTCAAGATTCTTTTAAAGATAGAAACCAAACCCTCACAAAGATTATTTTACAAGTTCAGAATCAACCTTTACAAATTCCTTTTCAAAAATTTAGAAATAACTCTACTTTTTATAGGCTCAAGAATAATATATATTTTATTTTTTTTAAACTAAGCCTAAAGAATTAAAATCTTATAAGCACTCCAAATATCCTTTTACCCGGTAAGGATTGAACCGTTACAAAATTGCTCACAAATCAATTCAATTCAGGAAGAATTACTACCTTAATCTCTTTATAGAAAGAAACTGAAATCAGCTACCCTTAGATTAAATACTCTCAATAGTATTCAATCCGTTACTCAACTAACCAATAACAAATTGATAAGTGATTTTTCTCACTCGGAGTTTCTACTACTATAGATAAATTAGAACTCAATTAATATCCAAAAACTAGTGATAGAAAAGTGAGATATTCAAAATCTGATTTTAAACAAAAAAATGGGCAGCACGTAATTGAACACGTAATCAGATTTATTTAAGAAATTGTTTCAAAAAATATTTTTCAATAAAAAATCAGAAAACGGCTAGTAACGGCTACTTTTAGAATAAAATCCGGAATTCCACAAAATTCGAAAACAGTGCCATAAGTCGACTTACCAATGACCACCGGTCGACTGCTAGATTTAAGATGTAGCCAAACCAAAAATCCACAGCCCATCGGTCGACCTATCTGTCGATCTAGAGATTCAGAGAGTTATATTTTTGGTCACAGGTCGACCGCTCTGTCGATTTATCGATACAGAGAGTTCATATTTAGGACCTACTTGTTAACCGAGAGATATAGAGACTTTTCCTTCTATACTTCGGTCGACTTACCTGTCGACTTACTAATGCTGGAACACCATTTTCAATTCGTTTTTAATTCATTCTCATCAACGTTTTCGCCCCTTTAACCAATTTATTTTCTCGGTTAGCTCCACTAAATACTTAAGTTCAATTTTAATCAATTATTAATATTTCTTTTTCAGTTACACATAGGAGCAAATAATTTAACTAATTAGGATCCTATAAAACGCACACATATTTATGAAAATCATTTAAAAATCTTTTTTGTGTCGTGTGTGATTCTAATTAGGATATTAAAAGTTAAAATTTAACCTGAGTTGTTTTCCCTAAGTTCTTCAAATTCTTCAACCTCTCAATCATTTATAATCTTTGTCATCATATCTTCATCATTTGGAACTAATAAACTGAAACACTTAATCAAACTGTTAGTTTTACCAAAAACATCAATCTTTAATTGTCCATCAAAATCTTAGAATCAACACTACCCATATTGAACTTTTGTAGTATCAATAACTACTTAGTTTTATCAAACCATTCATAGTGAATCTCTCCGTCTTCGTAATCGGATAATTCTAGGTCATCGGTGTATTTAGGATAGGTAAAATACTTCATTGTTTGCTTATTTGCATTTGGGGCATTGCCCTTCCGAATCTGGTAAAATTTCTATTTAACTTGAATTCGTTTCCATTTGTTTTATTTCTCGTTTTAATGCATGGCAAATTTTGTCGATGTTGTTCGGTTTGTTTTTCAAAATTTCGAAAGAACGTAATTTTCGAATCTTCAAGTGGTACATATGAGTCATTGCCTCATAAAGGTTCCTTTTTGCCATTAACGTTGGCCATTGTAAATTCTTTGTCTTTTCACTATCCTTGTCCCATTCGGTGTAGTTATAACTCTCATGGTAATGACGATTGACCCATCGAATAGTTTGTTTGAAAGGATTACCGTGTACTAAGAATGTTCTTTTTCTCATGATAGGATTCAGCCATGCCCCAGAGAGATCTAGCTGTTGCTGAACACCAGTGATATCCGTAATAACATTCCATGGACCGCACACGTCTTGTGGGTAACACAACCTCTCCCGAGCGTCATACCATAATAGTGGGTGGCATGGTTAGTCTTTGCTCCAATATGTGACCTTTGACTGACGTATCTGGATTCCATACCATGTACCTATCTCATCTTGGTACTTGGCATGGTCCCTTGTCCCTAAACCCTCACCGGTGCAATGGATCTTCATTTTTTCTTTGCCTTTGCCCTTACCCTTATCGTTTGCTGACCCGCTTGTCATTTGAACTGATTTTATGAGTAACGGAAATGGAGAATAGGAATAAATATATGCGAATGATAATTCTAAAAATATAGATGTATATATAGGTAATTTTTGGCACTATCCAATCAAAATAATTCCCACCAAAAGAATTTCAATTACTATCCCGCCAAAATATTTGCCACCATTTTGTTCCCCAACTTCCCGCCAATTTGTTACTAATTTTCCTCCTTAGTTTTTTCTATAAATAAGAACAAATAGTTGTGTTTGTAGAAGTATCGTTATGTTACTAATTTCCCGCCTTACGTTACGTACGGTACGTTTTGGAAAGTTCTTGGTCTAGCGTAGATCAACAACTTTCTAAAGAACTCCATAAGTTAATACATAATGTACATGTTAAATTAGATATATTTCTACAAATTATAATAGATGTCATTGGGTTCTATGTACCACACCCCCTACGTTTGATGTTTCTCCGTTGCCGCCGTAAAGGGAGTGGAAGTTTGGTGGCCGCTAAATAAGTACTGCCACTTTCACCGCAAGCGTACGGATCAAGTTTTAGTATAGTGGACCTTTCGGTCGGGTATCGTATTCACAGGGATTTGATGAGATTACTATCAAGTATCGCGATTGTTGTAACCTAATTTTATCTAGGCGCTAAAAATAGAATTTAATTTAATACTAATACTAAACTAAAATACTAATTAAGTTAACTATACTATAAATACTAATTTGAGATTGTTTTGGGGAATATATTGCCTAAGGATTAACTTTATTTAGTTAAATGCGTTTGATTTCGTTTTAGTTAACATTAACAGCGTTCGGTGTATCCGACAATCTTGGTTCGTAAACTCCCTCGCCACCTCTTCTGAGTGTAAGACGGGGGAATACGTGACTTCGTGTCAACGTCGAAGTCCCCCTCAACATCTTAACGACTCTAGGTCACGTGAGTCTCGCCCTAACGTCATCGATTGCACACTTTCTAATGCCCTCCCGGGTCGGTTGATTATCGTGTTGTGTTAACCCTAGTCCGAATCCGGGGTTACCTCTCCCGAGTGTCAAATCTCGTATTCTCAATATATCTAAACTAACATATAATCATAGAAAACACGAAACCACAATCAACATACGAAGAACAACCAAGAACGAAACATAAATTCAACTAAAACTATATTTTCATAAATAATACGTTAATCCCTATTACAATCCATGTTTAACTCATGGCCCTAACCATTTATACAATATAAAACGACCTAAACATGCTCAAAAATTACCAAAATGAAGAAAACAAAGAGAGGAAACGAGCTACTTAGCCGATATCCGAAGATTTGCTGCTAGAAACGTCGATCGATCATTTCCTCGTTGATCCTACACCTTGGGTTGAGAGCTCTTCCTCAAAAATCCCTTATCCTAACCCTAAAATATGGCCTAAGGCCTTAGGAGCTCAAGAAGAAGGAAGAGAGGAGGAGATGAGGGTATAAATAGGCAAAAAAATATCTCAAAAATATCTATTATGTGCAGAGGTTTTCGCCTAGGTGAAGGAAACTTTTCCTAGGCAAAGTTAGGTCGGTTAACTTTCTGCCGGATTTTCGCTTAGGCGAAGTTACTGCAGGTTTTCATTTTGTTGTGACTGTAATTTCTTCATTCGAACTCCAATTGAGTTGATTCAAAAACCTGTGGAAAGCTAAGAAAAATATCTACAACTTACATGTTTTGAGTGTTTCCAAAATCGGATTGAATCATAGTCCAAAATAACCTTGAAGTTACAACACCTGTACCAGCTTTGCAGGTTTGGTGACCCCTTAGGCGAAGAAGTAGGCGGTGAACTTGGAAATGTTCTCAGCATCTTCACAGCCTAGGCAGAGGTCTGGACGTCTAAGAAGTGGGCTTCTTTCACAATGTTGCCTCCTTGCTCATTTATCTACCGTAACTTCGTCCGCTTTGGTTTGATCATATCGTTTTCGCTCCAATTTCATACCTTTTCACCCCACGCACCTATTTTAATACAAAAAGAATAAAAACATATTAAAACACATAAAAATAACTATAAACATACTCGAAAACTAGCAAAACCGGTTTAAAAATACATAGGTAATTTACACCTGTTAAACTTCTTCTGTCTCATCTGCCTGAAGATGATAGACTTGAGTAATGTGTCCCAAATCCATGGTAGATGGATACGATGGTTCCTCCATGATTGGAAACAAATGTTCATCATTTGGCGCCCAAGGGACCAGCGAAGCGTGTCTTTGAATTCCTCTGGGTACGCCATGTGTCACACTAGGAATAGGTTCTGAGCTCGATGATGGATGTTCCATCATTGGGGTGATAAATGTACTACCCAGTGACAGTCCACAACTGACACCCAGTTCAGTACCATAATCTAAATAAAATCATCCATCTCGTACGTAGATGGTCCGACACTGGCGTTGTCCATTACTGCATCGCGTGTTCAATACACGTCATCATCCTGGTTTACGGAAAACCTAGAAGACCACTCCAACGGCGGATCTGGTATGAGCTCCTATCCCAGAGCAACGTCACTCAGCATCTGGTATGGAAATTGCCAGCGATAGGCCCGAGAACAAGTGTTGTGCGTTAAGTGTACAACTTGTTCAAAGTCTGCTAGTTGTCTTGTTCGCAATGCAAGCCCACTCATACGCATCAAGGCTGAAATATCTGGTTCATGCAACATAAAGTTGATTGCACCTAAGTAAATGAACATTAATAGCAACATAGAATAATAACTATATGTTCTAATTAAATTATACCTCTATCGTTGGACAACCTCCTACTGCATGATAGTAGAAGTTCGGTCGGTAAGATGAGTTTACTATGAACCGTCTGGTGACTCCCCAGTACCAGGCCATATAATCATCAAGGACGCTTGTACCAACCTAGAGGTTACTCAATCAGGTGGTCATTGGTTATCCCATGCCCGTATATGTGCCTCGTGCACTATCGACCAGTCGGTACCAAATTTTTCTCTCCGGCTATTCAAATGCAAATCCTTGTACGTATCGCTTAGTTGTGGAATCCCTTGCCGAAATCCAAACTGTCGTAGCATACAATGAGGGTAATGGTACTCTACAATTTCGTAGCAGATTAGGGGCATAGACGTCATCCAAATTGCTTAGCCATTTCTACAGTATGTTGGTAATTGCTCCAATGTTTACCATCATCGTGTGACCTGATCTATTTATCTTTGGTTACGTTATCCAATCACGTATACGCCCCCACTTTTATTTTATTTTTATCTCTTTCATGATGGCGTTGTACTTTCGAACTTGTATTGCAGCACTTGTGTTCCAAGTAAGATATTTTAGTTGTTGATTTTTAAAATGATTGTTAAAATTGCTGCAAAGATACTGCAAACAAAATTGATGATACTGAGCAGGCTCGTTCAGTTGATTAAGTCATAAAGTTCTGACAGCACTAATAAGGTCAGTGTGTCTGTCAGATATCAATGTGACCTCCGGCTGATCTTTAACAATATGGCGCTTTAGCATCAAAATAAACTAGGACCAAGAGCGGTGGTCCTCCGTTGGTACCACCGCGAATGCCAAAGGATAACACTTATTGGACGGTGTCATCCCAATAGCGATCAAGATCTTTCCCTCGTACTTACTGTATAGATGGTCCCGTCAATCGTGAGGACATGTCGACAATATATCCATTCGACCACAGAAGGTTGGAATGCCCAAAAATACCATGTCTAATATCGAATAACCAGCTTTAGCAGTCGGAACGATGCTCTATTCGACAATCGTCCCAGGATTAAAGTGCTGCAACGCCAACATGAATTTCAACAACTTTCGATACGATTCATCCCAATCACTGAACAAGGTATCGATGGCTTTAGATCTTGCCAACCAAGCCTTTCGGTAGGAGATAATAAATCCCTGAGACTCTTTCACGGATGCAACGATAACACCCATCTTCACTTCTGGATCTTCTTCGACCTTTCCAAGTATCTTGTCAGAAATGACACTCGAATCTAAGTTTCCATGATCCAAGGCCGTATGATCGTAAAAACACGTGTGTCGCCCGTTGTAATGTGTAATCTGGAATATTCCGTGACTCTTTTTTAGAGTTGCCCGGATCCTCCACCCGCAACCATGCTTGCATTTAATCGACCAAATTTTTAGGTTCGTCTCCACCATACAATACTCTTTATTTTTCATAATATGGTAATACTTCACGGCATTCTGAACATGTTTCTTGCCCTCAAAGATCATGCCACATTTGAATTCATCCATTTCTGGGGTCCAAAACGTCTTTCGCAACTTTGGCTCATACTTTACCATGTCATCATCATCACCCCATTACAACTGATTATAGAATGAAGGAACCTTGTGCAACAGTAACTGTTCACTCCATTGTCTTGTCGGCTCGACATCCATATCTTCATCTTCATCCCCACTATTCTCATCTTCCTCTAACGCAAAAGCACCATCTAACTTTGTCTGTTCGACATCGTTGAAACTATCGATTATATTCGTCCCACCCTTCACATTCCTATCATACTTACCGGAATTGTTGTCGTGCAATGGACTAAGTGAAGAATGATGCTGATGTGGAGCAACATAACTGGTGCCTGCATCATGATCAATCACTGTATGGGGATGATATTCTTCAAGAATGTAGGACAATCGGTGAGTGTAACTAGATTGAATAACTTGGGGGTCGAACATGGGAATATTATACGAAGAAAATTGTCTAGATAACGCGGTAACATGAGGATTGAAACTTTGATTTAAAAATTGGGTAAAAAGACCAGGTTGAGAAGAAAATATTAGAGCGTGATCAAAAGCTCGCTCTACCTCAACATACACCTCAACACCAAGTAGTGAGGGCACCTTAAAAGGTAACTGAAACACATGGTCTAATGCCGCATCATCACCGATTGAATACAACATGTGTCTATAATTTCGAGGACCAATAGTAGTTATCGGCAACTTACACTTCAACTTTAAAGTTCCATCAGCTCCATTCTCGAGGATATAAGGTCGTAATATCACAATTAATTAGTTTAACGTAATCCCCTGACAAACATTCAACGATTTGACCGCATACATGCTATACGACACCTCAAACTCAGTTCCTTCTAATATCTTTCCACCCCAATACAGATATAATGTAATATTTTCCATTTCAAACAACTATAATTTCAAAAATCAAAACAAAACATGTAAGGTATTATTATGATTATCAATCATGTTATTAAAAAAAATTAAATTACCCAATTAAAACTTCATAAAAATTGTAGAACTTAATTATCATTCGTTAAAATCAAACAAACCTAAATAGTTAATAATTAGCAAACACAAACCTAAACATAAATAATTTTCCTTCTTAAACTGAAAATAAAATTTCTAATTGAGATCGAAACATAAATTTCTAACTAAAACCGAAATATATAAACATAAACCTAATAAACTACATTTACATTTCCAAAAGAAATATATACACACACACACACACACACGCGCACACACACAAAATAAAACCAAAAAAAAAAAAAAAAAAACTGAAAAAAGAGAAAAAACCAAAAAAAAACAAAAAAACAAAATTGGTTTACTAACCAAAACGAGACAGACGGCCGCGAATGAGTGAGATTGGCGATGGAAGAGTGGGTGACAGCGACGGAGGGCCGAAATCTACATTTCCAAAAAAATAAAATTTGGAAAAACGCAAAATAAACCAAAAAATAGCAAAAAACTAATATATACACACATACCTTTCATATATATATACACACATACATATACATGAAAAAAATCCATATATACACACATACATTTCATATATATACACACATATACATGAAAAAAACCCAAAAATAAATGAAACGCTTACCTAATCAAAATGAGACAACGACCGTAGAAGTCATGGTGACGGCGGTAGATAATCTGACGAAGATGGAGTGCCCAACAGCATAAACCCTAGAGATTGCAAATTGAAACGCAAAATACAAATGAAGGAGAAGAAGTTGGGGGAGGAAATCGGGCTTTAAAAACACAGAAGCTTATTGCGTTTTTAAAGAAACACAGAAAACTTCTGCGTTTCTCGTTTTGGGCTGGATTTTTTTGTTGTTTTCCAAACGTAGAAATGCATTTTAAGAATGGTTTTTTAATTTTTTTTTTTCATTTTTAAAAACGTATATTCAATATGCGTTTTTATAAAACCGCATTTAAGAATGCATTTTACTTCGGTTTGGTAAATAAGTTTAAAGATATCAATTTTCAAAAATTAATTTTTAAAAAAATATTTATTTGGTCAAGAACTCAAAATTTAAATAGCACAATGAACCCCGTTAATTTTTTCTAAATGTTCAAAAATGCAATTGAAAATTATGCACATGCAAGATCGGTTCTTACACTGCTGTTGTGAATATTCATTATTCTTTACGTGAACAAATCAACAAAACACAATTTCGGTATGAACCTTCACTAAAACAACCCGAAATCAAAAGAAATTGAAAAAAAAAAAACAACGATCAACAAAAAATAAATCATTATGAACATTTCAATCAAACCATATGAACGTTTACCCAAAACACCACGAATAGCAAATCAAGACTTCGAAAACCCCCTAAGATCTGTAAAATCAAAATCGGCAATGAACATTCACAATCATAAACGACACATTCATCCTGAAAACTAAAGCAAAGAGATCTGAAATCCCATACAAACATTCACAAAAAACAAATCAAGAAATGTTAAAGAAACCTACAATCAACGAAAAGAACATTTACTTGAATAAATAAATAAAAAAAAAAAAAACTTCACAAAATGAACAAAGTCAAAATAGATCTTCAAAATCAACATGAACGTATTCACCAAATCGCAATGAATATCCCCCAAAGCACACACTGGGAATGAACATTCAGATTTAGGTATTTTATATGAACATTTAAACCAGATTTAAAAAATTTCAAATCTGAAAATGGGGGGAGAGAGAAAAAGAGCACGGATATGAACTCTAGGCTGAGGACGAAGACGGTGGAAAAGACAACAGCGAATGAAAGAACAGCTGAGAACGAGCGACTGAGAATGAACATTTAACATGAGCATTCACATCTTAGTATTTTAAAACATTCAACATGAACATTCGAACCAGATTTCAAATTTTTCAGATTGAGAGATCGAGAGAGAGAGAGAGAGAGAGCAGAGCGACGAGATCTGCATTGGACAGCACTAGACGAGATCTGAACAATCAGATCGACGCTGGACGAGAAAGCAATGTTATGGTGGCCATAAACCCGTCTGAGCACCAATGGTGAGGATTGAGCGGTGGAACTGAACAACAAAAAACGATGGCGGAGCGGTGGATGGCGGATGGTGGCGATGGCGATAAAATCACCAGTTTTATCGATAGTGAGTACACTGAACGTATTTGCAACGGAAACATGGCTTGTTGCCTAGCAGCAGGTTGATGCGCAATCACGAGTTCAAGCAGCAGGCTATTCACTTATTCAGCAGGTTGTTCATCAAAAGAAGAAACAATTTCTTCACCTATTCAGAATCCAAGCAGTTTCCCGAACATTTCCATTCCCCTCTTTTTTGTTTGTTTTTGTCAATTTCGGCGGTTGAACAATTTGGTCCAAACAATGAAGCCAACCTTTATTTTGAATGATTAGGGTTAGGTTTTTCTATTTTTATAAAGGGGTACAAATGCTTCATCCATATCCATTTTTTTAACTATCGGGGACCTAAATCTAATTTTTAACGAACAAATGGATATGTGTTTGTTTTTATTTTAAATCAAATGATTATTTTTAGTTAAATTTGTAATGGTTAGTCTATATTTTGGGTAGTTAAAGGGATTTTCTATTTGTCACACAAAATTAGTAAAATTATCCAAACCAAATGGTCATTTTAGTTAAATCCCATCTATTAAATTCCATGAAAAATTTAATGCTCGAATTAGTGTTGTATTATCGACAACCGTCCCATTGCTTTCGCTCGTCGAATTTTTTTAATTACACTCAACTATTTTTTTTGGTTACATTTACGTAGTATATTTTATATTTATATCTTTGGTATATTTTTCAGTTATATTCATGTATTTTTTGGGGCTAATTATATTATATTCCCCTATAATTAAATCGTGATATTTTCGTCAGCACTTACCCAATATGTTTCAAACTTAAATGCAACCGTTAGATTTTTGTTAATTTTAAAGGTCACACGTTAGAAGTTAACATTAATAAGTTATTCAATTTTAATTGACATTTATATACTTCAACTAATTTAGTAGCAATAATTTTAACTTTCATCTAAAATTTAGGGGCCAAAAGTGTATTTTGGCCCTCATCTTCCTTCACCATCTTCTTCCTTTCGAACCCATGTCCAGCTGGGGTAGTGACATAGTTGAAGGGATCAGATATCAGTATCACAAGATTTACGAAATGTAATATAAACAAAATAAATCAAATTTAATATCCAATTCCTCGAAGTCGGATTTATCTATATTAACATTAAAAAAATAAAAAAAAATATGTTAAATCTCATTTAATATAATAATACCTCTTTTGGCACTTCAATCTCAAAATTGATAGTTCCTAATACATGATTTGAGTAGCCTCTTTCAGAACGTCTGAACACGAATAACAACTGATAAGGGAAATCGATCTTCTAAAATGTAACACAAATGTATTACCTTTGATAGTATCACACAGAAAATCTAGGATAGAAAATTGTTCTTAGGATTTCTTTGACTGAATCCAATCCCAAGATTTTGTAGTAGCTCTGATTTGAATATACGGGGTAGTAAAATTCAAATAAGTAGTGGCGTATGGAAAACGAAATCTCATGGCCACAATTTGGGAGTTATGCTCAAAAATTCCTAAGGGCGGCCAATTCCATTAGAGTGGGTGACCATTAGGGTCTTCTACCTTATAAATGATGTATTTTCACTTTGTCCCCTAAATTTCTTAAGTTCAATATTACTATCTGTTCATTTTTGAAGAATTTTTCTAATTTTAATTTTCTATTATGTGTGACCATTTAGGTTCATACCAAAAGCTGAATGGTGAAATTAATTCATTAATTAAATAATTAATAAATTATAATTAAAATAATTCTAATTTTTGCACTTCCATAAGAAAACACTTTTTTCCTTAAGGTATTTTCTCCGGCTGTTAGTGACGTCTATCTATATCACAACTATGTTCAGTTGATAAGAATTTAACCAAAAGAACTACTTCAGGTATGATTAGCATATTATATGATCTTTCTAACTGTGTACCCAAAAGAACCAACAAGGTAAGGTTAAGTTAAAAAATCCTGATCCAATCATATTTATTTTGATTGATAATATAATTTCTTCTGACACCAATTAGAATCTCATCCAAATTGTCACATTACTTGGCCAAAAGGTTGGGTGAATTATATTAAACCGAATCACATGGGACACACTCTTTTACAGAGATGAATAGATTCCTCACACAGTTTTTACCACTATACCCAACGAATATCTTTGAAATCTCATGATTAAAAAACAACACTTACTATTATTAAGAGTTAACGACATTTTGCTCCCCATACTTTGATCGAATTGCACTTTATACCTGTGTACTATTTTCGTAAGCACTTACTTTTGTAATTCAGACTAAATTACAATGATTATATTTTTCATTAAAATTAACGATTAAAATTCTATTAAGCATTTAATCGTTGTATTTAACCATAAGGAATAAGTGCTGATAAAAATAATATAGGAATATAAATTGTAATTCGATCAAATTAAAGAGCGCAAAGTTGCAAAGTGCCTTTGTTGGGTGTCCCTTTCAGCCCAAATGCAAGCTCATCACTTATTTTTTCTTTTTTCCTTTTTCTTTTTTTGATTAAACGGTAAAGTGTGTCCGAATCAGCATACGAGTATATCGACTAATTATCTCCCTAGATGATCTTAAGGACACACTCCTCCACATCGGGTTGGTACTGTTGTACATTTAAGATTAAATTCAAAATTTAAATCTGAGATTACTTGACAGAATAGTCGAATCCTAGTTGACAAAAAAAATGAACACTTTCCTTCGCCAACCGAACTAACACCTATTGAGTATCACCTATTATTTCTAATTTTTAAAACATTCTCTCTATTTGCCTCCCCTCTCTCTTTTTCATTTATCCTTTTGGCTTTTCTTCTCTGTGGGCGTGGGTTGGGAGCTTGAAAAACAACCCTGTCTTCACTACCCCCAACTCGATTTATAGTTAGATCATCATCATCACTAGGCGCTAAATACTCCCCCATAGTTACTACCACGCGTGTCCAAACACACCCCCTTCCTACTTACCTCGCTCTCACATCACAGCCGCTGAATCACCCAGAAAACCATTGGCTTCCTAATTAAACAAGCTGTGTCGTTATTTCTACTCCGTCATTTATCTCTATCTAAATATATAAGTACACCCAACTCCATCAACTTTCTCCATCAAAATCTAAGATTTCATCAACAAAATCTTTACCTTTAAATCTCATCTTCATCAAAAGAAGAAGAAGCAGCATAGAGAGAGAACGATGATCAAGAAGATGACTTCATCAAGCGGCGGGAAAGGATGGATAGTAGCGGCAAGCGTGGGAGTGGTGGAGGCGCTGAAGGATCAGGGATTCGCAAGGTGGAATACCACCATAAGATCCATACATCAGCATGCGAAGAACAACCTAAGATCCTATTCTCAGACCAAGAAACTCTCTTCTCAGTCTTCTGCTGCGATTTCGAGTAAATTAAGAGAAGACACAGCGAAGGAGTCCGAGGAGTCTCTCAGGAAAGTCATGTATTTGAGCTGCTGGGGTCCCAACTAAACTGATATAATGTAATATGTAAATTGAGAGAGATTTGTTGCTCAGTATTTCAACAATTAATCAGTTGCAATTATTTTGGGCAATTGCAGTCAATTGAGAATTTTTTTTTAAAAATGATTGAGACCCAAACGTATGTATGTTTCTCCATTGAAGTTTCTTCATTTCTGTGTGTATTTCAGTTATTTAATCTTCTTTTGACTAATTTAGGGATCTTTTGGGGTTGACAAGATAGTTTTAATTAAATTCTAAATTACTCTTAAACCAAGATAGTGTTTGATCTAATTATATGGAATTAGAATTTTAAAAATTATAACGTTTTTTGCTAGAATTTAATTGTATCTCCATAGTATAAATTTTTTATTATTTGATGGTACGGTAGAATTCAATTTTAATTTCATGATAATTTTAAACCAATCGAATTATCAAGTCATTAATTTTTAATTTTATTATAAAATGTAACAAAATTTAATTAAAAAAACATATTTCACATTTTTTTATTTTCTTTCTACATAAAAATTAATTTCGTTTTTCATGTAAATGAACATCGGTGACGCCAAACACACTTTGCTTACACCTTAAAACTTTGGGGGGTTAAATTGAAAGAAAATGCAGAAATTAGGCTCTGTTTGGTAGGAAGTATTAGAATTAGAATACTACTGTTTTCAGTGTCACTCTCTAGTCTCTCCCCATGTTTCGGCCGTCAGATGGAAAAATGAAAAACTGGGTGTCTAACGAACCGAACTAGTGGCATGCACCCAGGCCTTTTTTTCTGTGACTCACCCCACCCACCATGACCTAAGATTCCAATTTTGCCCCCATGATAACTAAACTACAAAAATGGCAAAATGGTCAATTTTAGTATTTCGCTAGATTCTAACATCCCAAAACCACTGTTTCCCAAACCACTGGAAACAAGCCGCGGCCTCCTGGTTTCCACCTTCTCTGTTGGCCATTCCCTCTCTCTCTACAATCTGTATATATAATCCTTCACTCCCATCCATCTTTATGTCAAAAAATACCTGAAATTTACAACAACCCACTTGAGTTTCAGCTTAAAAATTCCATCTTTTGAGGAAGAAGAAATAAAGAATTATTTGATCCACTAGAAGATGAGTTCAACAAGAAGCAGAGCATGGATTGCAGCAGCTAGCGTTGGGCTGGTGGAGGCGTTGAAGGACCAGGGATTCTGCAGGTGGAACTACACCATAAGGTCTCTGCACCAGCACGCCAAGTCAAATCTCAGGTCGGTCTCTCAAGCCAAGAGGCTGTCTCCTTCGACGTCTGTGGTTTCCACCAAATTGAGAGAAGAGAAGGCCAAGCAGTCCGAGGAGTCCCTTAGGAAAGTCATGTATTTGAGCTGTTGGGGTCCCGTCTGATTTCATTGTCTGAAATGGTAAAGGTATCATAGGAATTTATGAGAGGCAAGAGGGGGATGGTAACTGTAATTATGTATTTAATTTGTGGAGATAAAGTTATAAAATTTTTGTTCTTGATACAAGAATTGTCTTGCTATTTGCTTCCTAAAAGAATATAATCCTTAATGACTGTTGCATTTGTAGCTGTATTTGTAGCTGGTAGTGTTGATGAAACTGTGCGATCCTCTCCGCTTCTAAGTTCTAAGAGCATCTCCAACCAACGCAAAGAGGCAAATGAATATGCAAAAGTATTAACTGTTATTTTGGCTAACCAAGATCTAAAAAACGAAGTCCAATCCACTAGGCAGCATTACAGTACTCAAAATGCCTCTACTCTTAAATTTGAGATAAATTTGGAGAGTTTCTCCCTCTAGGCAAAAGAATCTGACGGTTAAAAAATTACAATTGGTGAACAATAATAAAAAATAAAAAATAAAAAAATTGAACGTTGGATGCAACACCGTTTGTATTTTCTTCTCTAGGCAAAAGAATCCAGCCCCGCTTGTATATTCTTCTCCACCGCATGTATGTGTTATTGTAATTAGGGTTAGGTATTTAAGTGAGTTCGGTTTGGGTAAGTGGGGTGAGTTTGAGTATTTAACTAAGTGGGTTCAGGTTTATTAGGTAGAGTGGATTTGGGTTTTATTTATCAAATGTATTGGATTTGAGTTATTTAATTAAGTGGATTGGAGTATTTAATTAAGAGTTGGGTTATTTAAGTAGGATTATTTAATTAGAATGTGTTATTTTAATTAAATTAGAAATTATTGGTGTCCCAAAGTGGTCAAAACCTTGAGTATGGTTCAATCAGACGACATGTGCGTCATTCTACTGAAGTGTCAGCAAAAGTTAGTTAGCTAGAGTTAGAAATTCTTTGAGCCAATTGTAACAATGGTGTTAGAGGACTGACTTGCTAAAATTCAGAGTACTTGCTTCTTAGAGAGTTGTACTTGCACAAGGTTGAGCCGGGATTAGTCTCGGTAAAACCTCTTCGGCGTGATAGTAAGAGCTCAAAGAAAAAAGGTATAGATTCGTGTCAAGTATGTAAATAACAATTGAGCGTTAACTCAAGCTTGCATAACCCCTGATATTTATAGGTGTTGGAGATGATTAGTTTTACCTAATTTGGCTTAAACATGGTTAATTATGTGAAACCATATGTTTAACTGATAATTAGTGGTGTTTAGGAGATAATCACTAGGCTTGAATTTTTGGGTCTATTTGGAAAAGTTCCGCGGGCCTATGTCAGGCCTGTAGAGGAGTCATAGCGGAGGAGATCGAAAATCCGTGAGGTTCTGGAGAAAAAACGGACTGAAATGGTCTGCTGGTTGAGATAAATGGTCAAGTCCTTGAAATTGGTTGTTCAGAGGCACGTCACAGAGTTCTAGGTGGTAGCATCCCTATGGGCCACATTACTCCTTCCTAGATGCAAAGGAGATTCTAAGGAAGAAGCCCTGGTCGACGTATGTTCCTGCGTGACACTTTAGATTCCTGAATGTGGCCACGTCACAGTGAGGGTGGACATGTGGCCGGCTCCCAGGTGCTGACTTGGTGGTGCCCAAAAATACCCCAATAGTTGCCCTCTAACCCTGGGCGGCGAGGGAAGCGAGGCGGGTAAGGGTATCAACTTTTGGCTAGAACAGGCATCCTAGAGGCTTCGAAGCACGAGAAACATCCCTGGACGGTTTTTTGGAGCTTTCTGCCGACCAAAGGCAAGTTCTCCATATCGGTAGTCCTTAAACCCTATAGCGCTATCTTCCAGGCCAACGGAGCTCTTGGGAGGCGGGCATGTCTCTTGGGTGACCTTGCTGACGGGTAGGATTCTGAGTAGTACTTCTCAAACCGTTGATATATTCTATGGGAAAATTTAGGATAAGCCCATGTGGTTGTGCACTGTGTAGAGATAGAATGACAAGGCAGTCATAATTTTTTTTAATTTTTTGGACGGCTTTTTTTGAACCATTAGCATCTTCTAGAGGGACCATTTGGGATAAGCCCCTATACGGCCGAGCATCGGGAAGAGATAGCATAACAGGGAGGCCTTAAATTTTCTTAATTTTAAGGATAACTATTTTCAAATCGTTAACGTCTTGTGGGGGGACCAATTTGGGATAGGCCCCTATGTGGCTAGACACCGGGCAGAGATAGCACGGTAGAGAGGCCGTAAATTTTCTCAATTTTAAGAGCGACACTTCTTGAATAGTTAAACATATCCGGGGCATAGTCGGGTCTTTACCATAGAGAAGAAGACAGAAGGGAATTCTAGGTGAGTATGCGCGGCGGACGAGCAAGTAGGCTAGGCGTGCACAACCCTCAGGGGTGCCGGGTGCACAAATGGCAGCACTAGCCAGCGCGTACGTCCAGCGCGTTGGTATGTGTGGCTCCTTGTGGCTAAGCCGGTGCATTTTTTTGGGTTTTTCCTCGAGCCACGAGTCTCTCACGCATATCGAGACCTTGTCTCGCCTTCTGTGCCCTATTCTTCTTATAAATAGAGAGTTGATGAGCCTCATTTAAAAATATTCAAGTTTTCTGGGTGTTTTCTCTAAAAGATTTCTCTGCACGATATTTTTTCTTTACTCCGACATGCTTTCCCGTATCTCTATATCTGAATCTTTTTCCCCTCTTATTCAGGGAGCAACTTAGGCTTCATCTGGTCGGAGTGAGCCTCCTAATCTCCCGAGAATGTCAGACGGCACACTAGCGCCCAGGGACCACTCTCTCATTTTTCGGCGGTCCAGACACAATCACATAGGGAAGGACCATCCCTAGTTGAGCTAGTGTCCGTGGTCGGCCACCCTAGCAGACACAGAGGAGAAGGCTATTCATGGGAGCCTATTTCTGTAACCATTCCGAAGGAGGAAGAATGGGTAACACACACTCGATTTTCTCAAGATGATTCCACTTGTACCATTGTCTATCAGCGCTCTAGGGCTTGAGATTTTGTACTCTATTGTTCCGGTCCAGAGCCTTCCTTGGGACCTTAAGTCCAACATTACCGTGAAGGATTTGATGACCACTCATAACTTATTTACTGTCCCGAGTTCCGTTGTGACGAAGGTCCCTACTGCCGAGTAAAGGGCACATTAGTCAGCCCTGGGTTTCATTACAGCGTTTTATCATCAATTAGTTACCGAAATCCGTGTATTATTCACCTTTGGGTCCAAGCTATTTGTATGGAGGTCGGTCTGTGTCCGTCACAGTTGTCTCCGAGCAACATGAAGATAGTAATAGCGGTTTATATTATCTTCATGGCAGAGGTGATTGAACTGAGCGTAGAAATTTTTCGTGCCTTGTTCTTTTCCAAGTCCCTGCCATCCAGGGCCAAGTGGTGCTATGTGTCCTCTAGGTCAGCATTTCTGACTAACATGGATGTCAAGTTACCCAAGTGGAAGCCGAGGTACTTTTACCTTAGTGGCAACGACTGAGAGTTCAGACCTGACGAGAAAGATCATTTGAATCCTATCTAGCAATTCTAGGGACGAATTGGTAAGGAAATCTTAGGGGTGGTTGAGAACAATACTTCAGCCATTTGCACTTATTGGGTTCCTATACTATTTTAGCAGATAGCAAGAAACGGGTTGAGAAACCACCGCGCAAGGCACTAGAGCTCTGTCTAGAAATTATTTTGCTAAATGATAGGGTCTTGAGGATACCCTTTAACTAGGTGAACGAGATGCTGAGTTCGACTCTGTACGACATTCACTTCTACTGAGCCCCGTCTTTGCCCCATGCTAAGCTTTCGTCGAGACCAAGAAACAGTAAGTCAGTTTTTTTTAATCGTCAAATTTTCTTGGCTTGGGTTTGGAATTCTGAATTGTGATCTCCGGGCAGACATGGACAATGTTGCACTATTGAAGAGAGTAATTGCCAAGAGGAAGGCAAGGGCCACAAAGAGTTCGGCTATCGAACAAGGACAGACTTGTCAGGAAACACCTGTGTGGAGATTGGTACCCGCCTATTGGATAACCCAACACTGATGCCGGAGTTCTTAGGCCGAGTGATGCCACTAAACAACTGGAAGAAGATTGGCGGTATAGCCCCGGAGCAGTTCGCTGGGGACATTTACAGGGATGTGACGGGGGTGAGTACTTCACTTTTTCTCAGTACTTAGATTATTTGAAAGTCTATTTTTAATTTCATTACTCCCCAACGTGTTTTCACTAACAGGCCATCCTTCAGTTCCACGGACTAGCAAACCAGGTTTTTCAAAAAGCGGGCTCCTCGTTGGTGGCCGCTGAATAAGTGGATCAAGTTTTAGTATAATAGACCTTTTGGTCGGGTATCGTATCCATAGGGATTGGTTGAGATTACTTTTGAATACCGTGTTTGTCATAACCTAATTTTATCTAGGCGACTATAAATTGAATTTAATTAATTACTAATACTAAACTAAATTACTAATTTAATTAACTATACAATAAATACTATATTAAGATTGTTTAGGGGAGTAGATTGTCTAGAGATTAACTTTATTTACTTAAATGCCTTTGGTTTTGTTTTGGTTAACGTTAACAGCGTTCGGCGTATTCGACAATCTCGGTTCATAAACTCCTCCGCCACCTCTTCCGAGTGTAAAATGGGGGAATACGCAACTTCGAATCAACGCCGAAGTCTCCCTGAACGTATTAAAGACTCAAGGCCATGTGAGTCTCGCCCCAACGTCATTGATTGTACATAATCCAACTCTCTCCCGGGTTATTGGATCATCGCGTTGTGTTTACTCTATCGACAATCTCAGTTCTAAAACTCCCCCGTCACCTCTCCCGAGTGTAAGACGAAGGAATACGTGACTTCGCGTGAACGCCGAAATCCCCTCAACGTCTTAACGACTCTAGGTCACGTGAGTCTTGACCCAACGTCATCGATTGTCCACAATCAAAACCCCAACCGGGTTATAGGATTGTGGCATTTGTTTATTCTATAGTCCGAATCCGAGGTTACCTCTTCCGAGAGTCAAACCCCATATTCTCGATATGTAAATCTAAGCACAATAAACAAACAATAAGGCACACACAATCAACATACGAAGAACAACCAAGAACGAAACATAAACTTAACCAAAACTACATTTTCACAAATAAAATGTTAATCCCCATTTACAATTTATGTTTAGCTCATGGCCTTAACCGTATAAACAGCAAAAGTCGGGCTAAACATGCTCAATAATCTACAAAAATGAACAAAATAAAGAGAGAAGCGAAAAAACTTAGCTAATATCCGAAGATGTAGCGCTAAAATCGTAATCCGATTCCTCCTCTTTTATCTTCCTCATCGGGATTGAATGAGCACTCTCCAAAACTCTTTCTCTATTCTATCTAACCCTAGGAAGGCCCTAATGGCCGGAGAAAGATTAGAAAATGAAAGGGGAGGGAGTATTTATAGACAAAATATCTAAAATAAATATCTCCTACTGTGCAGAGGCCACCGCCTAGGCGAAGGGATTTTCCGCCTAGGCGGAGGTATGTCGGTTAAGGGTTCGCATAGGCGGTGGAGTAGGCAGTGGACTAGGAAAATAATCTGCTGGATTTTCGCCTAGGTGGTGGATTCTCCGCCTAAGCGGTGGTCCTCCAGCAACAATTGTGTTTTCTCAGCATCTTCATTGCCGCGGCGATGGTCTAGACGCCGCGGCGGTGAGTTTGTTTGCAGAATCTTGCCGTTTTGCTCATTTTTCCACTGTTCTCTGACCGTTCTCGATACGAATTGATTGTTTATGCTTCGATTTCATACCTTTTCACCCCACGCACATGTTTTAATACAGAAAAGAATAAAACATATTAAAACATAAAAAAATAACTATAAATGTAATTGAAAACTAACAAATTCGGTTTGAAAATAGATAGGTAATTTACACCTATCAAATACCCCCAAACTCAGAATTTTGCTAGTTCTCGAGCAAAACAGCCACACAATACAAGAATATATAAAAACTAACTATGAAATTGAAAACTAAAAATGAAAAACACTAAAAATAAATACGTGTAAGTTTTGATTATCATCTACCGACCGAAAGATTTTTTCTTCATCGGCCTCCAATCCTATCGAGTTCAGGCATAAAACACACCATGTAGTGTTATAGAATTTCAACATTTATAATAGTAAGTGTCATTATAGATCCTACTAAAGTGTGTGTGTGTTTAAAACTCAAATATATAACTGTCCGTTAATCGAATTGAATTATCACCATATAAGCGTATGACAAAAAAAACCCGAAGGTATAGGGAATCCATAGGCTTGACCCGGGATATATTCTCCACTAATATAGGCTCAGAAGTTAAAAAAGATCAATAGGTCTTAGTTCAGTTTTGGACAAATGGCCAAAGGTAAATTTGAAAGAGAAAAACGGGTTAACATCGTTAACTTGACGTTACCCAAGGTACCTCGTTTAGCACTCTCACACTCGAAACCCCATAAATACATTTGAAACAACCCTGAACATATATTAAGAGCGACGTACTCACTTGTCAAAAAGAAATGGAAGTAAAACTCTTTTTTTTTTTTAACCAAACAACACACCCCCAAACTTATTGGATCTGTATAATTTAAGGGGTGTGTGAAATATGAATGAAAAACGACAAGTGAGTACTCGAATACTGAACCAATTAGAAGTTCGCCCTAATCTCAATCGCTCACTTCAAGTAGCATATTGAATGCTAACTTTTCGCTCAAATTGTGCCTTTGGTTTAGCGATAAAGGACTGGAAGGAATTCAATTGACCATGGTATTGGTTAAGTGTTCAGAATTGAAACGGCATTTAGGCTTCGACAGGGTAACGAGGGATAATAATCTAACAAGGTAAGCTTAAAAAGGCTCAAGCGAGAAAAATGAATGCCTAAATCCTGTCTTCCAAACTACCTCGGCTAGGATTTCGCCTCGAATTTCCCCCGAATCAAGTTCTGAAAACCCTAGTGTCATGAATTTAGGTGACAGATAATCGTTTTCAAATCAATTAGACGGTTATATAATGAGTTTTCGTGCTCTTGCAAGTAGGATCTATAAGAACTTTTACTAAAACATAACGTTGAGCACACAGAACGTACATGTATGAGTTTTACGCTCAACCTCAAAACAATCAGGGGACAAATTCATCATCGGGTATTGGCCCAGATGATGTCAAAACTCAGCACATAACACAAAAACTATCCTAAACAGACATGCACACATAGAAACAATAAAATATACTAACTAAAACATAAATAAACATACTACACATTACACCCGACTCAAACAGGAAATGCCCAAAACAACCTAGTCAACGATCCCAATGACATGATAAAGCATTATAATGAAGACTAGGGTTTAGGACACGTACCTGGGAGGCGAGAGGATCTCGCCTCCGTTTCAAGTTGACGGAGATGGATTTAATTTATTTTGGAACTTGGGTTGCCTCCCAAGAAGCACTTGATTTATGGTCATTTGCCCGACATATTCAGAACGCCCTTAAGTTTGACAGGATATTGCTTTGTTCGGCTCGATCTTTCAACGACACGCCTCACCGGCTTATTTGCGTGGCCACCCACTATAAACGGTTCGGAATCCCGTCGAAAGGGATGCAATCAATATATGTCGATCTAACATTGCCAAGTACCCTACATAAGAAATAAAAACAAAATTACAAACAAAAATTATATACAATAAAAAAAAAATTTGTCTAAATTAAAATCAAGTTATTTACACACGATATCAACAATAATCAACAAACCAATTCCCGGCAATTGTTATCACTTGGTCGCGATCGCCAAAAACTAAATTTGACGACAAACCAATCCCCGACAATCATTACCAAAACTTGTTAGTGATCACCGAAAACGGAATCTGTTGACAACCAATCCTCGGCAATGGCTCCAAAAACTTGGTAGGCGCTAAATAAGTGCTGCCACTTTCACCGCAAGTGTACGGATCAAGATTTAGTAAAGTGGACCTTTCGATCGGGTATCGTATCCATCGGGATTGGTTGAGATTACTTTTGAATACCGTGTTTGTCATAACCTAATTTTATCTAGGCGACTATAAATTGAATTTAATTAATTACTAATACTAAACTAAATTACTAATTTAATTAATTATACTATAAATACTATATTAAGATTTTTTAAGGGAGTAGATTGTCTAGGGATTAACTTTATTTACTTAAATGCGTTTGGTTTTGTTTTAGTTAACGTTAACGGCGTTTGGCGTATCCGACAATCTCGGTTCGTAAACTCCTCCCCCACCTCTTCCGAGTGTAAGACGGGGGAATATGCAATTTCGAATCAATGTCGAAGTCCCCCTCAACGTCTTAACAACACTAGGCCGTGTGAGTTTGGCCCCAACGTCATTGATTGCACACAATCCAACTCCCTCCCGGGTTATTGGAACGTTGCGTTGTGTTTACCCTATCGACAATCTTAGTTCTAAAACTCCCTCGTCACCTCTCCCGAGTGTAAGACAAGGGAATACGTGACTTCGCGTCAACATCGAAGTCCCTCTCAATGTCTTATCGACTCTATGTCACGTGAGTCTTGACCCAACGTCATTGATTGTCCACAATTAAAACCCCGACCGGGTTATAGGATTATCGCGTTTGTTTATTCTAGTTCGAATCCGGGGTTACCTCTTCTGAGAGTCAAACCCCGTATTCTCGATATGTAAATCTAAGCATGATAAACAAATAATAAGGCACACATTATCAACTTACAAAGAACAACCAAAAACGAAACATAAACTTAACTAAAACTACATTTTTCATAAATAAAATGTTAATCCTCATTTACAATCTATGTTTAGCTCGTGGCCCTAATATATAAACAACAAAAATCGAGATAAACATGCTCAACAATGTACAAAACTGAAAAAAATAAAGAGAGATGCGAAAAAACTTAGTCAATATCCGAAGATTTAGCGCTAAAACCGTAATCCGATTGCTCCTCTTTCATCTTCCTCCTCGGGATTAAATGAGCACTCTCCAAAACTCTCTCTCTTTCTATTCTATCTAACCCTAGGAAGGCCCTAGTGGCCAGAGAGAGATCAAAAAATGAGAGTGGATGGGGTATTTATAGACAAAATATCTAAAATAAATATCTTCCACTATGCAAAGGCCACCACCTAGGCGAAGGGATTTTTTGCCTAAGCGGAGGTATGTCGGTTAAGGGTTCGCCTAGGCAGTGCAGTAGGCGATGGACTAGCAAAACAATCTGCTGGATTTTCACCTAAGCGATGGATTCTCCGCCTAAGCGGTGGTCCTCCAACAACAATTGTGTCTTCTCAGCATCTTCACCGTTGCGGCGGTGAGCTTGTTTGCAGAATCTTGCCGTCTTGCTAATTTTTCCACCATTCTTCGACCGTTCTTGATACGAATTGATCGTTTATGCTCCGATTTCATATCTTTTCACCCCACGCACTTGTTTTAATACAAAAAGAATAAAATATATTAAAACATATAAAAATCACGGTAAACGTACTTGAAAACTAACAAATTCGGTTAAGAAATAGATAGGTAATTTACACCTATCACTCGCCGACCTGGATTCCAATCGAGCTACCCTCAAGAAGAGCATTGAGGCAGAATCTAGCCTCTATGATGATCTATTCGCTATACGCACCGAGAATCTTAAACTCCACACTGATCACCAAGACCTCTAGTCTAAGGTTGACACGTTCGATGCTAAGTCTGTTGCCTATAGGCAGCGTGTGATAAACCTAGAGCAGAAATTGCGAGACACCATCAACTTGGCCAGGGAAAGGGGCAAATCAGAGGCGATGGAGCAGTGGAAGAAGGTACCCAGAATTCCCCGCCGGTCCTATGAATATGGAGTTCTTAGACCCGGAGGATGGTGTTGAGTACAAAGGTGCCAAATAGGAAGATTGCAGGGAGGACAATGCTGGAAAGTGGGTTCCTGAGGAGGGTGAGATTGATGTTTCTTATCCTCGCAAATACACCTCTCGGGACGAGGACGGGGAGGACTGGGTTCCTGATCATTGCTTCTTCAACACTTAGGACTCTATAGCCTTTTTTCACTTATTATTTTTGTTGACTTGTAATGGGTTGATGACCCCATCTTGTACATCTCCTGAACATATCAATACAAGTAAATTTTTTTTTATGTATTTTTGTTTTTCTGCGTCCGAGCGTGTAAGTTTTGAGTGATATAGAAATGGTGTTTCAAAGTCTGTTCCTCATTCCTAACATTTTTGCCAAGTTATTTTTTGCTTGGTATTGTTTTCGGAGATGTAAAATTTTGAAAATTAAAAAAAAAACTTTTCGTCTTTGCCTAGGACCATGGACCTCTAGCCTCTCAATCCCAGACACGAGTTGATTGTAAGGAAATTGTGTCCTGGACTTAGGAGACGGGTTTCCTAAGGTGTCTGGTCATCTTGATTCATAAGGGTGCAACATCACGGTTAGTCCACCATAGCCGATTATTGATAAGTTCTCCATAGTCAAGTTCATTCCTGAACCCTTTCAAATTACCTCAATTTGGTCCATGCAGGAGCACCTTTCCCTTTAGAACATCGGACTTATAGTCGACTAGCGGGGAAAAATACTTAGCTGCAGGCCCTCAGACTTGATCAATGTCCCGCCTTTGGTGGATGACCTTGGTCTCTCCCTGGGTACGGACTATTGACTTTTGGAGGAGGTCTGGTTGTCACCCTCGATGTTGAGCGCCGGGATAGGGCTTGTGGAGAATCACCAGCGATACTAAGCGTCGACATGTTTTTTTTAGAGATTCACCCGCGACTCTAATGGTTAGGATGTCCTGGAGAATCATCCATAACTCTGAGGGCTGGGATGCCGTTTATTAGATAGTTAACACAAGGCACATTGCACATAACACCTTCTTTATATTGATAAGCAAAACAGCTACACTTCGTACAAACTGGAAGTTGTTTACAAAAGAGGATTTTCCCTACGGAAATAGCATTTTAGATGGTCAATGTTCCATAGGTGCCTGAGTGGTACTCTTTTTTCTATTTCTAGATTGTAGGTGCCTGGACTTGTGATCCCGATGACTTTGTACGACCCTTCCCACGTGGGGGCCAACTTTCCGGCACTTTGTTCTTTGGTAGCATAATAAACTTTCAAAGAACAAGGTTGTCGATGTTGAAGTAGCGGGGGTTGCCTCCCAAGAAGTGCGTGGTTTAATGTCTTCGGCCCGATATTTTCAAAACATCGTCAAGATTGGCGAGGTTTTGCTTTGGATGACTCAATCTTTCAATGAAACGCCTCACCAGCTCATGTGCTTGGCCAAGCAACATAAAATAGTTTGGAATCCCGTCAAAAGGGATACAACAATACCCGTCGATCTAACATCGCCAAGTACCTTGCATTGGAAATAAAAACAAAACTACAAACAAAAATTATATACAAAGAAATGTCTAAAGTAAAATTAAGTCATTTACACACAATATCAATAATAACAACAAATCAATGCTCGACAATTGTTACTAAAAACTTGGTTACGATCACTAAGAACTGAATTCACCTAACGATCAATCCCCGGCAATACGATACACTTGCTTCTCCTATCTAAAACTTAAGTCTCTGGCCATTACCGTATTTCTCCGGTAATAACATCAAAACAATCCCCGGTAACGGCGCCAAAAACTTGGTAGGAGCGTGGGACTATGTCGCTACTTACACTCGCAAGTATACGAGATATAAGTTTTAGTATAGTGTGATCGTGAAAGATCGGGTTATCGTATCCACAGGGATTGGTGTCGTTACTATCGAATACCATGTTTGTCATGACCTAACTTTATCTAGGAGAAGAATTGCCTAGGGATTAACGTGTTTACAAATACGTGTTCGATCTCGATTTACTCATATTTATGGTGTTCGACCTATTTGACAATCTCGGTATGTAAACTCCATCGCCACCTCTCCCTAGTGTAAGACAGAGGAATACATGACTTCGAGTCAACGAAGAAGTCCCCCTCAATGTTTTAACGACCCTAGGTCACGTGAGTCTTGCCCAGCATCATTGATCGTACACAATCCAACTCCTGACCGGGTCATTGGATCATGCGTTGTATTTACCCTATCGACAATCTTCGTTCTAAAACTCTCTCGCCACCTCTCCCGAATGTAAGACAGGGGATATAACGCAACTTTGTGTCAATGAAGAAGTCTCCCTCAACGTCTTAACAACCCTAGGTTGCATGAGTCTTGCCCCAACGTCATTGATTGTCCACGATTCAAACCCCGACCGGGTTATAGAATCGTGGCGTTTGTTTACCCTAATCCGAATCCGGGGTTTGTCAAAACCCCATATTCTCTATTTATCTAACTAAATATGATAAACAAATAATACAATAAATATAATCAAACTACGAAGAACAATCACAAACGAAACACTAAAATCATCCAAACAACGTATTTATAAATATAGTGTTAATCCCTACTATATTCCATGTTTAGCTATGGCCATAGCCACATTTACAATGAAATAACAAAGTAAACATGCTCACCTGATCCTAAGATAAATAAATAAGGAAGAACAATTGAAGAACTTAGCCTCGTCCGAAGATAAACCGCTAAGAACGCTCAACGATCGATTCATCGTCTTCTCCACTTCGGGATGTGAGCTCCACCTCTAAAACTCCTAAACCCTAGCCTAAATATAGCCTAAGGTACTAAAAAATGCAAGAGAGGCCGAAGAAGGGATGTTTATAGCTAAAATATCCTAAAAATATCTTCAAACTGTGTTGAGGCTCATCGCCGCGGCCGTGGGATTCAGTACCGCGGCGGTGGGTAGGTCGGTCAGTTGATCACTGCAGCAGTGAGGACAACAGTGGACTAGGAAGAGCATTTTGTTGGATTTTTTCCTAAGCGGTGGGCTGTCAGTAGTCTATTTTTGTTTCTCTACTTCTTCACCGTCACGGCAGTGGTCTGTCAGTAGCATTTTGCCTTTCTCAACATCTTCACCACCGTGGCGGTGGTTTGGACGCCGCGGCGGTGGGCTTGTTTCATAGTTTTGCCTCCGAGCTTATTTTTCCACCGCTTTTCGATCGTTTTTGGTTAAATCTCATCGTTTTCACTCCAGTTTCCTATTTTTTTACCCCATACACCTGATTTATACAAAACGTATAAAAATTAATTAAAACATAATAAAATACTATATAAATGTACGAAAACTAACTTAATTCGGTTTGGAAATACATAGGTAGATCACACCTATCACCAAGGGTACAGGGTAAACATCTTCTACTCACCAGCCCTTTGACTTCTCAAGTCTTGTCTTTAATCCATGATGGAACGTTCTATTCGTGACCTTCACCTGGCCATTTGACTGAGGATGTCCAGAGGAGGTGCAGTTCGTTCTGATCCCCAACTTGGCACAAAAGGTGATGAATAGAGAGTTTTCAAACTGAGTGTCGATGTTAGACACAATTGCTCTCAGGACCCCAAAACAACAACCTATGCTCTTCCATGCAAACCCACAAATTCTTTCCTTGGTGATTCGGGCTAGAGGTTTAGCCCCGACCCATATCGTAAAATAATGAATGGCGACGACCAAGAATTTTCTCTACCCGGTTCCCTAAGAAAATGGTCTGAGCAGGTCAATGCCCCATTGGGAAAAAGCCCACAAGTTGGTCATTGGAGCTAGCATGGTAGGAGGGGCGTGAGGGTGCAACGCAAATCTCTGACACTTGTTGCATTTATTGACAAATTCCATGGCATCTTCATGCATTTTGGGCCAAAAGTATCCTAGGTGGAGTAACATGATGGTGAGGAACTTGCCCCTCGAGTGGTTGCCGCATAGCCCTTGATGAATCTAACTCAGGACATACTTGACCTCCTTTGGACTAAGACATCTGGAATAGGAGCCCGAGAATGATCTCCGATACAAAACTCTGTCAATAAGGGTGTACCTCGCTGACTGGTAGTGTATTCTCCTAGACTCTATATGGTCCCCTAGAAGGGTTCCATGCTCTAGGTACTACTTGATTGGGTCTATCCTAGTTGGTTGATCAGTGAGTTCGTAGATACTAGCCACTGGATCCAAGGCTGTAATGCTCGGGGCGTCAAGGTATTCCATAGGGATGCTCATTTTCGGAGTCTTTCCCCCCCCTCCCCCCCGAGGTAAGATTTACTAGTACGTCAGCGTGTTTATTCTCTTCCCGGGGGGATTTGGGACACTTGAATTTTTTTGAAGTTTTCCATCAGTGCCCTCACTCTCCCCAAGTACGCCAACATGCTCAGGTCCTTGGCTATGTAATCGTCGTTTACTTATTTGACAAGTTGTGAGTCACAAGAGACCATGAGAGCTTAAACATTGAATTCCCTTGCCAACAGAGATCAACGAGTAAGGCTTCATATTCGACCTCTTTGTTTTTATCCCTGAATTTGAGCTTTAGAACGTATTCAACAACTTCTTTATTTGGGGCAACCAGAACATCCCTGCCGCACAGTCGCTCACATTAGATGATCCATCTGTATAGAGCTACCACGCTGTTTGACAAAAATTGCAGGGGTAAGAAGAGGTCCTTGAGTCCCCCTGGGGTGGAGTTTCCTAGTGATTTGCTTTCGGATCTTGTTCGTCTGGGAAGGTGAATTCTGCAATAAAATCGGCAAGGACTTGCCTTTAATGGCCTTTCTCAGACGATACTTTGTATGGAACTGTCCTAACTCAAAGCTATACTTCATCAACCTTCTTGAGACGTTAAGAGAGTGTAGGATCTATTTCAGGGGTTGAATGGTCAGAACCACAATGGTGTGTGCCTGAAAATATTGACAGAGTTTCTTAGAGGCAATTAGCAAGGTATAAGCTAACTTTTTAACCTTGAGTATCTTATCTCAGCGTCCAGGGACTCTACTAGAATAGTACACCGGACTCTGAACACCGCTCTTTTCCTTCACCAAGGTTGTGCTTACTGAAGTTGAGGAAGTGAAAATGTATAAATAAAACTTATCTCCTCCCTTTTAGGGTGCTGAGTAGGGATGCTGAGACGAGATAGTGCTTCTTATCACAGAATGCAACTGTACATTCACTTATCTATGTAAAGTCTTTGTTCCTGTAAAGCACATTGAAAAAGGGCAGACACCGCTCTAAGTATTTAGTGACGAACTGATTCAGAGTAGCAAGCTTGCCGGTTAGCATTTAGACTTCCTTCTTGGAGTAGGGCAAGGACATGCCAAGTGTAGCAGCGATTTGGTTAAGATTGGTGTCAATTCCGCGCTGAGATACCATATATCCAAGGAACTTCCCGACAGACACTCGCCAAAGATGCACTTGGTAAGATTGAGCTTCATACGATAGACCCTCAACGTGTTGAAACATTTCTGGAGGTACGTTAGGTGATTGGGAGCTCGCGAGCTCTTCACTAGCATATTGTCGCTGTAGCCTTTCATAGTTTTATCGATCTCTTCCTCGAACATTTTATCGACCAACCTCTAGTAGGTGGCTTCGGCGTTGCACAGGCCGAAGGGCATCACTTGGTAGCAGTATGTTCCCCTATCTGTAATGAATGACGTTTTACTCTTGTCAGAGGGAACAAGAGAATATGGTTGTAGCCAGCATAAGGGTCCAGGAAACTGAGGAACTTGGGACCTACCATGGCGTTGATAATTTGGTCAATCCTTGGCAGAGGAAAAAAGTTTTGGGGGCAGACTTTGTTAAGGTCCTTAATGTTGATGCAGAGCCTCCACTTGTCTCCGGCTTTAGGAGTGAGCACAATATTGGAAACCAGTCTGGGAACATCACTTCCTCAACAAAGACATAATTGATTAACTTTTGCATTTCCTCCTTGATGATTTTCTGGTGCTCAGGATGGAACTTTCTCCTCTTCTGCCTGACTGGAGGATGGTGTGGGTCTGTGTGAAACTTGTGTATTGCCACTTTTGGATCGATTCTTGGGATCTCATCATGAGACCAAGCGAACACATCCATATTTTCTAGTAGCAGCTTAGTGAGCTCAGCCCGTTATTCTAGGGTGAGCTTAGCTCCTACTCTGACCACTATTTCTTTAATAGTTGGGTGAATTGATACTTCAATCAACTCTTTATGTGGGCGGGGGCCAAGTTCATCATCCCTGGGTTCGTCAATTGACGCCAAGACTTCTTCATCATCCAGGGTCATGAGATCAGGAGTTATTAGCTTACACCCTTAAGGTTTAGGCCATGCTATTGGTTGCAATTTTTTCTGTTCCAGTGCCCTCCGAGCACAAGCTCATGACGCTTCCTGATTACCTCTGACTTCTCCTACCCCATAATTGGTAAGGAAATTCATAACTTGGTGGTATGGAGAATAGATGGCCTTGAAGGCCAAAATTGTCAGTCGCCTCATAATAACATTGTAGGGTGATGGCTTGTCTACTATTAAGAACTTGGCCCACACCATTGAAGACCTTGGATTTGTCCTGATCGTGACAGGCAGAGATACCCATCTAAGGGAGTTGACCACTGATAGGTGTGAAAAACCTATCTATTTCCAATCCGAATTTGTTAGTTTTCGAATATGTTTATAGTTATTTTTATTATGTTTTAATTAGTTTTCATACTTTTTGTATAACTCAGGTGTGTGGGTCGAAAAGATAGGAAACTGGAGCTAAAACGATGAGATCGAACCAAAGCAGTTCGAAGTTATGGTGGATAAACAAGCTCGGAGGCTAAAAGATGAAACAGGCCCACTGCTTAGGCGTCCAGACCACCGCCTAAGCGGTGAAAATGCAGAGAAGAGCAAAATGTTACTGACGGACGACCGCCTGAGTGAAAATTCTACTGCCTATGCAAAAATCCAACAGAATGTTCTCTAGTCCACCGCCTACTTCACCGCTTAGGCGATCAGACTTAACCGACCTAACTCCGCCTAGGTGGAATTTCCACCGCCTAGGCGGATTTTCCCTACACTGTCTTGAGATATTTTTAGGATATTTTTGCTATAAATATCCCCTCTCCTCACCCTTGGCCGACATCTCTCTCTTCTCTCTTGCATTTTTGAGCCCCTTAGGCTATATTTAAGCCAAGGGTTAGGAATTTTAGTGGTGGAGCTCGCATCCCGAAGTGGAGAAGACGGCGAATTGATCGTGGAGCGTTCTTAACGGTTTATCTTCGAACGAGGCTAAGTTCTTCGATCATTTTTCCTTATTTCTTTATCTTAGGAGCATGTGAGCATATTTAGCTCGTTATTTCATTGTATATGCGGCTATGGCCGCGAGTTAAATATGGATTGTAGTAGGGATTAACACTAAATTTATAAATACGTTGTTTGGATGATTTCGGTGTTTCGTTTGTGATTATTCTTCGTAGTTTGATTGTATTTATCGTATTATTTGTTTATTATGCTTGGATTGATAAATGGAGAATACAGGGTTTTGACAAAACCCTGGATTCGGATTAGGGTAAACAAACGCCACGATTCAATAACCCGGGAGAGAGTTGGATTGTAGACAATCGATGACGTGGGACTAGACACACGCTACCTAGGGTCGTAAAGACGTTGAGGGGGACCTCTTCGTTGGCTCAAAGTTGCGTTATATTCCTCTTCTTACACTCAGAAGAGGTGACGAGGGAGTTTTAGAACGGAGATTGTCGATAGGGTAAATACAACGCGATGATTCAATAACCCGGGAGGGAGTTGGATTGTGTGTAATCAATGACGCTGAGTGAGACTCACGTGACCTAGGGTCATTTAGATGTTGAGGGGGACTTATTCGTTGACTCGAAGTCACGTATTCTCCCGTCTTACACTCGGAAGAGGTGGCAGTGGAGTTTACGTACCGAGGTTGTCAAATGGGTCGAACAACGTAAACGTCAGTAAATCGGAATCAAACACGTATTTGTAAACACGTTAGTCCCTATACAATTCTTCACCCTAAAACTTATTAACATAATAGTGTAGTTAATTTAGGATATATTAGTATTAGTTTAATTAATTAAATACATTTGTTTTTCGCCTAGATAAACTTAGGTCACGACAAACGTGGTATTCGATAGTAACGACAACAATCCCTGTGGATACGATAACCCGATCTTAACGATCACACTATACTAAAACTTAGACCTCATATACTTGCGAGAGTAAGTAGCGGCTTATTTTGCGCGCTACCAACCACCTCTCCCCCAAAATTGACTAGGGGATATTTAGTGGGCTGCAAGGCTCCAGCCTCGGTCTTCAGCTTGTCGAAGGCCCATTTGAAGATGATGTCGACCGAGTTCCTTTCGCCGACCAGGACGTGCCCTATCTTGAAGTGATTGACCTGGGTTGTGATAATGAAGTCATCGTAGGGCATGTGTACTCTTTAAAGGTTGACTTCGCTGAAGAAGATGAAGTTATACGAGGCAACGTCAACCACACTCACCTCTTATATGTCCTCGTCAACTTTCATTTTAGCCTGTTTTGCCTGTCTTTTCCTGGAGGAGGGCGTTCCCTCCCCTCGAGCTAAATCTATCGTGGATGACGTTGATTTTTCCATCCACGATCTGGTGATCGTCCTCGGCTTCAGCCCCCAAGGGCGATGGACGATTGCAATTATTTTGTGTTCTCTAGGCCCGAGGCTCTCCCTGGGGTTTTTCCTTGTTGAGATGCTCCCAATTTTCTATCTAGACATAGTTTCCAAGATAACATCTTCAAATGAGAGCTTCAATCTCCTACTGGAGCTGGAAGCAATTATTTGAAGAGTGACCCTTATCTCTGTGGATCTCACAATACTTGGTCATCGATCTCCTGCTGGGCTTTTTTCTCATGGGCGGAGGAGGAGGGAAGAAATCACGCCCTAAGTTTTTTTGCAAAGATGGAGGCCATCGAGGCTGTAAGTAGGGTGAATCCTTGTTGGTGACGCCTTGGGGGGGGGGGGATCTCAACCTCCCTTTAGCTTGTAATTTTCTTGAGCCTTAGGCCTAATTTGGAACCCTATTTCTTGGTTTTGCTTGTTTGTCTCTTCCTTATCTCTCCTGGATACAGCTCGAAGGTCAGTCGTATGAAACTTGGTCCCACAATCTAGAGTTTGATTGAGAGTGTGGGCAGGATTCGAACGAAGATCATAGGATAACCTCTGGTGCCAGAGTTCGTCAACAAAGGTGTTCAGTGTCATGCCTTCAGGGAGTTCGTCGTACGCATTAGATTCTTGGTTGAAGCATTTGATGTAATCTCCCAAGGATTTACTCGACTCTTGTTGGAGAGTAAGGACGTCTTTGGCCTCTACTGAGAGTGACTGAAATTATCCAGAAACAACTGCTAAAGCTCCTTGAATATAGAGATGGATTCCGACCTTAGGCCCTCGAACCAAGACCTTGCTGCCACTGTAAGGGTGATAGGAAATTCTTTGTACCGCAAGGCTACAGAGGCCACCTGCATGTCCATATGAGATTTGAACATGGACAGGTGGTTGACCAATTCGTTGTCCTGTCATAGGGACTCATCTTGGGGTAAGTAGAGTGTCTTGGCACTACCTCTTCTAGAACTTCTTTTACAAACAAAAATCTCACCTCCATAATAATACTTAATCCTGCCCAACCTTTGTTTACCTCTTAGACGCAGGCTTCCATGTCAGCTAGGCGACACTCCGCGGCCTCTCCTGATTGGGTTTCTCCCTGTGTATGATTACCTATCGCTTGGGCCTCAATGTGACGGGAGGAAGGTGACTAGGAGTTGATTTTACGTTCTTGCCATCCTCTAAGATCGGATTTGGCTGGGCATTGGAGAGCTCAACCGTCAGGGAATACTGATAGGTCCATCGCTGTATTTTTGAGTAGTAGAGGAAGTGGGGATCTTAGCGCTACCGGGGGGCCCTCTCTAGTCTTGTAGACTCATGGTCATGAGGTGGAGGGTAGACCTTGGGCACATACCCATTCGAAGATTCTATACGAATATTGCAGTCTAAGGGTCGCTCATCATGCCCTACAGTCAAGAGAGTCGGTCCACCCTCGATGGGAGGAGGCGGTAGGCGTGCAAGTAGGAGCTGTACACATGACTTGAATTCTCCCATCTGGAGCTCAAGAAGATCCATCCGAGATGCTTTCATAGCTTCCGAGGTATATCCCGTAGCCCTAGGTGGCAGGGTAGATAGTCCTGCCTGGTCTTGGGGGTGCAATTATCCTCATTGGTGAGAGTTGGGGGGTGTGCCCTTGGAGTTTTCAATATATCCTATGATTTTTCTGTTTCATGCCTGTCTTTCCGACCAGATCTTGTGATCACCCAGCTTAGCTGAGTAGAGTGCAATGATTAAAAAAGGGCTTTATACTCGGTTCCCACAGATGGTGCCAAACTCTTGGTGTCCCAAAGTGGTTAACACCCCCAGTATGGTCCAGTCAGATGACAGGAGGGTCCTCTACTGTGATGGAGTTGCTTAGCTGAAGTTGGAGTTGAAAATTCTTCGAGTCAATTGTAAAGGTAGTCTTGGAGGGCTTACTTACTGAAGTCCAAAGTCCTTACTCGTCAGAGAGTTGTACATGCACAAGGCTGAGCCAAGATTTGTCCTGGCGAAATCCCTCTGGTGTGAGAGTAAGAGTTCAGAGAGAAAAGATACAGAAATGCGTTAAGTATGTAAATAGTGATTGAATGTCACCTCGGGCTTGCATAGCCCCTGGTATTTATTGGCATTGGATATGATTAGTTTTACCTAATCGCGCCTAAATATGGTTAATTAGGTGAAACCATGTGTTTAGCCGATAATTTCAAAGCGTTTAGGAGGTAATCAACTGGCTTGGGATTTTGGGCCCATTTAGAGAAGCCCGTAAGCCTATGTCAGGCCTGTGGAAGAGTCCTAGCTGGAGGAGAACGGAGATCCGTGGAGTTTTGGAGGGAAAACGGATTGAAATGGTACGCCGGTCGAGATAAATAGCTAAATCCCTAAAATTGGCCGTTCAGAGGCACGACACAGAATTTTGGGCGATAACGTTGATAGGTGTGAAAAACCTATCTATTTCTAATCCGAATTTGTTAGTTTTCGAATATGTTTATAGTTATTTTTATTATGTTTTAATTAGTTTTTATCTTTTTGTATAAATCAGGTATAAGGGGCAAAAAGATAGGAAATTGAAGCTAAAACGATGAGATCAAACCAAAGCGGTTCGAAATTACGGTGGATAAACAAGCTCGGAGGCTAAAAGATGAAATAGGCCCACTGCTTAGGCGTCCAGACCACTGCCTAAGCAGTGAAGAAGCTGAGAAAGAGCAAAATGCTACTGACGAACGACCGCCTAGTTAAAAATTCCATCGCCTAGGCGGAAATCCAGCAGAAGACGAAGATGAGCTATTGACAGTTGCTCGCCTAGGAGAAGTTTTCTTTGCCTAGGCGAAAATCTAATAGAATGTTCTCCCAGTCTACCGCCTACTTCACCGCCTAGGCGATCAAACCGAACCGACCTAACTCTGCCTAGGCGAAGAATCCACTGCCTAGGTGGATTTGCCCTGCACAATCTTGAGATATTTTTAGATATTTTTGAGATATTTTGGCTATAAATACCCCCTCTCCTCCCCCTTGGCCGGTCTACTATCTTGCCCCCATGGCCTTTTGAGCCCCTTAGGTTATATCTAAGGGTATAGTTAAGGATTTTAGAGGTGGAGCTTACATCCCGAAGTGGAGAAGACGGCGAATCAATCGTAGAGCGTTCTTAGTAGTTTATCTTCGGACGAGGCTAAGTTCTTCGATTGTTTTTCCTTATTTCTTTATCTTAGGAGTATGTGAGCATGTTTAGCTCATTATTTTATTGTATATGCGGCTATGGCCTCGAGTTAAATATGGATTGTAGTAGGGATTAACACTAAATTTATAAATACATTGTTTAGATGATTTCGGTGTTGCGTTTATGTTTGTTCTTTGTAGTTTGATTGTATTTATCGTATTGTTTGTTTATTATGCTTGGATTGATAAATGGAGAATACGGGATTTTGACAAATCCCAGATTCAGATTAAGGTAAACAAACGCCACGATTTTATAACCCGATTAGGGTTTGAATCATGGATAATCGATGACATGGAGCAAGACACACGCTACCTAGGATCGTTAAGACGTTGAGGGGGACTTCTTCGTTGGCTCGAAGTTGCGTTATATCTTTCGTTTTATACTCGGGAGAGGTGGCGAGGGAGTTTTAGAACAAAGATTGTCGATAGAGTAAATACAACGCAACGATCTAATAACCCAAGAGGGAGTTGGATTGTGTGAAATCAATGACGCTGGGCGAGACTCACGTGATCTAGGGTCGTTAAGATGTTGAGGGGGACTTCTTCATTGACTCGAAGTCATGTATTCCCCCGTATTACACTCGGGAGAGGTGGCGGTGGAGTTTACGTACCGAGATTGTCAAATAGGTCGAACACCGTAAACGTAAGTAAAATCGAGATCAAACACGTTAATCCCTAAGTGATTCTTCACCCTAAAACATATTAGCATATTAGTGTAGTTAATTTAGGTTATATTAGTATTAATTTAATTAATTAAATACATTTGTTTTTCACCTAGATAAAGTTAAGTCACGACAAATGCGGTATTCGATGGTAACGACATCAATCCCTGTGGATACGATAACCCGATCTTAACGATCACACTATACTAAAACTTAGACCTTGTATACTTGCGAGTGTAAGTAGCGGCGTATTTCACGCGCTACCAAGTTTTTGGCACAGTTGCCGGGGATTGTTTTGATGTTATTGTCGAATAAACGCGGTAACGGCTCAGGACTTAAGTTTTAGATAGGAGAAGCAAATGTATCGTATTCTAGTCCCGTCAACGTACCAAGTTTTTGGCGCCGTTGCCAGGGATTGACGAAGTTGTTATTATTGATATTGTGTGTAAATGACTTAATTTTACTTTAGGCATTTATTTTGTATATAATTTTTGTTTGTAGTTTTGTTTTTGTTTCCAATGCAGGGTACTTGGCGATGTTAGATCGATGGGTATTGATGCATCCCTTTCGACGGGATTCCAAGCCGTTTATTGTGCTTGGCCAAATACATAAGCCGGTGAGGCATTTCATTGAAAGATTAAGCCATTCAAAGCAAAACCTCGACAGTCTTGAGGGTGTTCTGAAAATGTCGGGCCGAGGACATTAAACCACGCACTTCTTGGGAGGCAACCCAAGCAATTCTTTTTGATCCATCCCATCCGACTTGATTCGCAGGCGAGATCTTCTCGCCTCCCAGGTAAGTGTTCTAAATACCCTTCGTCAGCATGCTTTAATTCTATATGTTGAAGAATGATGATTTGGTTCGCTGAGGACACTGTCCACTTTGAGTTTGGTGGTGATGTGTAGTATATAGTATTGTTAGTTTTTGTGTTATTGTTTTTCCGTATTGCATTTGTGTTTAGGTTAGAATGTGTTTATGTTTTTGTGTTGTTGTTTATATGTTGAGTTTTGCATTCATCTGGGCTGTTACCTGATGATGAGATTACCCCTGGTTGTTTTCGAAGTCAAGGGTAATACCCATGCATGTGTGATTCTGTGTGCTTGACTATGCTTTTTGGTAAAAATTATTGTAGATCCTAATTCGCACGGGCACATAGACCCAATGTATAGTTATTCAATTGATTCGAGGACAATTATCGATTAACCAAATTCATCACATTAAAGATTCTAGAACTTGATTGAAGGGAAGCTTGAGGCGAAATCCTAGGCGAGGTAGTTCAGGAGACGTGATTTAGGCATTCTCTTTATCGCTTGAGCTTTTTTAAGCCTACTTTGTTACATGTTTATCCCTTGTTACCCTGTCGAAGCCTAAATGCAAATTCAATTCTGAACACATAAACTAATACCCTGGCTAGTTGATCGTTTTCCAAACCTATATCGCTGAATTTAAAGGTACATTTGAGTAAATCAAGTTAGCCGTTGAAAAGGCTTCTTGATGTGAGCAGTTGGGTTTAGGGCGAACTTCTAATTGGTTCGGTATTTGAGTACTCACTTGTCGTTTTTTATTGGTATTTCACACACCCCTTCCATTATAACAATCAAATAAGTTTGGGGGTGTGTTCGTTGAAAAGAAAAGAAAAAATATATATAGAAGAAGAAAAAATAAATAAAAAATAATCAAATGTAAATACGGTTTTTATTTCCGTTTCTTTTGACAAGTGAGTACGTCGGTTTTAATTGCATGTTCAAGATTGTTTCCAATCTTTCTATAGGGATTCGAGAGTGAATGTGCCAAGCGTTGAGCCTTGGGTAACGTTAAGTTAACAACGTTAACCCGTTTTCTATTCCAAATTACCCTTGGCCAAATATAGCAAAACCGAACCAAGTCCTAATGATCTTCATGAACTACTAAACCTACATTAGTAGAGAGTGGAACCCAATCAAGCTTATAGAAATCCTAGTCCTTTAGGGTCTAGGTCATGAATTTCGTTGGGGGATAATCCAATCCGATCGTTGTATAATTATATTATTGAGGCTCGCACTAACACGTTTATAAGATCTAGAATTGCGTTCACCATTATTGCATGTCGAAATTCTAGAACATTACATTATGTGTGTTATCGCCTGAACTCGATACTACTGGCGGTTGTTGAGGGCAAAAATAACTTGGCCGTTAGAAGAATTTAAAACTCGCATGTTGTTATGTTTAGATTGTTTTTAGGTTGTTTGTTATTTATTTCAGTTTGTTGTTTTTCATTTTAGTGTGTGTGTTTGGCTCGAGAACTAGTCAAATTATGAGTTTGGGGGTATTGATAGGTGTGAAAAACCTATCTATTTTCAATCTGAATTTGTTAGTTTTCGAATACGTTTATAGTTATTTTTATTATATTTTAATTAGTTTTTATCTTTTTGTATAAATCAGGTGTGAGGGGTAAAAAGATAGAAAACTGGAGCTAAAATGATGAGATCGAACCAAAGCGGTTCAAAGTTACGGTAAATAAACAAGCTCGGAGGCTAAAAGATGAAACAGGCCCATCGCTTAGGCATCCAGACCACCGCCTAAGCGGTGAAGAAGTTGAGAAAGAGCAAAATGTTACTGACGGATGACCGCCTAGGCGAAAATTCCATCGCCTAGGCGGAAATCCAGCAGAAGACGAAGATGGCTACTGACAACCGCTCGCCTAGGCGAAGTTTTCTTCGCCTATGCGAAAATCCAATAGAATGTTCTCCCAGTCCACCGCCTAGGCGATCAGACCGAACTGACCTAACTCCGCCTAGGCGAAGAATCCACTGCCTAGGCAGATTTACCCTGCACAGTCTTGAGATATTTTTAGATATTTTGGCTATAAATACCCCCTCTCCTCTCCCTTGGCCGGTCTACTCTCTTGCCCCCATGGCTTTTTGAGCCCCTTAGGTTATATCTAAGGGTATAGTTAAGGATTTTAGAGGTGGAGCTCACATCTCGAAGTGGAGAAGACGGCGAATCAATCGTAGAGCGTTCTTAGCGGTTTATCTTCCGACGAGGCTAAGTTCTTCGATTATTTTTCCTTATTTCTTTATCTTAGGAGTATATGAGCATGTTTAGCTCATTATTTTATTGTATATGCGGTATGGCCTCGAGTTAAATATGGATTGTAGTAGGGATTAACACTAAATTTATAAATACGTTGTTTGGATGATTTTGGTGTTGCGTTTATTCGATAGTAACGACACCAATCCTTGTGGATACGATAACGCGATCTTAACGATCACACTATATTAAAACTTAGACCTTGTATACTTGTGAGTGTAAGTAGCGGCGTATTTTATGCCCTACCAAACATCCTTGCAAGGCACATTGCTCCTTCCTAGGTGCAAAGGAGATTCCAGGGAAGGAGCCCTGGTTGGCATCAGCGTATGTTCCTGTGTGGCACTTTGGATTCCTAAATGTGGCCATGTCACGGTAAGGGTGGACATGTAGCCGGGGCCCTGGTGCTGACTCGGTGATGCCCGAAAATATCCTCATCAATAATAGTAATTTGACTTTTAGTTATTTGTTTAAATTAGGTTTTAATTTAATTTTTGTAGTTGTACTCTCATTGTTTTTTAAAATAGATTTTTATTTAATTATTTATTACTTTTTTTTTTGTTACATATATTGGGGATTATTATTAGTATTATTATTATTGGTATATATAGTGGAGATAAGGTTTGAACTCAAGACCTTTCAGAAAAGAGATAAACTAGATATCCATTAGACTACGGTGTCTTGGGATACTTAATTATTTCTTTTGAATATTATTTCATTTAAATGTATGTCATGTTAAAATTTTAACAAAAATATATTTCAATTTAGTGATTACAAAATTTAAATAAAAATAAATAAATAAAGAAATAGTTAATATAAATATCTATTTGGGTTGGAGTTAATATAGTTTTAAGTAGTCAAACAAAGACATATCTAGTTAATTTACCTAGTTAATGTAGTTTAAGTAGTCAAGCAAGAGATGAGAAGCTTTTCCCTAATCTCTGGCAACACAAATCACCAGCGAGCTTTAGGGGTTTATTCTCAGTTTTTTACTAAAAGTTATTTAGGGATACCTAATATTCCCTTCCTGATCTGACTTCTCAGTTTTACTCTGTCACAAGTTTTTTTTTTTCTCTCTGTCGCAAGATTTTAGCTGCCATTCACCTCCATGACCAACCCAAAACACCCAAATATCCACTTGGAAGATGAACCCTCTATCCAAAATGATATTTCTATCCTGATACTTACAGGGAAGATCTTCTCAGCAAAACCCCTCAACCGGCAGGGTTTAATTAACGTCCTCAATATAATCTGGAAGACAAGGAAACCATTCAAAGTCGAAGCAGGAGGAATCAATATCTTTATTATCTCATTTGAAGAAGAACAAGATAGGAATAGAATTCTTTCTCATAGCCCGTGGATATTGGCAAAGAAATTATTTGTTCTGAAGCTATGGAACTCAAGCCAAAAGGTTGAAAATTTTGATTTCTCCCATAGCCCCTTCTGGATTCAGGCAAAAAACATTCCAATCCTAAAGAAAATAGAGGGAAACATCGGAAAAATCTCTTCAATTCTAGGAAGATTTATAGAGATTGACTTACCTAGACATACAAAGCTTCATCTTCTTCAAGTTGTTAGGTTCAAGGTTAACCTAAATATCACCAAGCCTCTCATTAGGGGATTTTACATTGACAAGGTTAAAAACTCAAACTCCTGGGTTTCTTTTCAATTCTAGAGGCTCCCTGACTTTTGCTATCTCTGTGGGGTGATTGGACACGACAAAGAAACGTGCCCAACATTTGCTCTGGACAATACTACTCTCACTGGTTTTGGTCCTCATCTCAGAGCCTCATCGTCTAGATCACAAAGCTCACAGAGCTTCAACCAACCTTGGCCGGGCCATTTGCAGAGGGCAATTGTTGATAGTTCGCCGAGCAGCACTCTAGAAATGACGGTGCGTGGACATCACCAAACAACATCTCAAAATCCTCAATCAGGTACAATTGACAACAACATCTCTGATCCCTCGTGCTCTGGATCCACTAGTAGTGAGTGGAGGCAAAATTCTTCCGTACCTCTTTTGTTAGCTCTGCCAAATCAGATTCTTGATTCTATACAAATACCAGAGGAACAGACCAGCCCCCCAGTGATGAAGTGGAACAACCCTTGGAGGGGTGAGGAACAAACTCAACAAACCATACACGGCCATAACACATCTGACCCAAATCAAAATTCCCTAAACCCAAGCCCATACCATACCTCTTTACAACAACTAATCAAGCCCAGCCCAAATAAAATCTCCCTTCCCAAGCCTGTTGAAGTTACATTGGCCCATCTTCTCAACCAAAATCTATCTCTTAAAAGAAGTGGAGATACCCGGATCAATCCGCTAAGGCCTATCAAGCTGCTGAAATTTTCCCCTGCGGTTTTGGCCATCGTGATTGCAGACAATATCCCTCCCATTATCACTGTAGGTTCGACCAATACTCCCTACACTGTTGCAGACAATATCTCTCCCAAATTCAAAATGCAACAAACCAAGAAGACTCGTTACCGCAAATAGAACTCGAAAGCCTCCCCCTCTACTGCTCCGATAATCATCCCAACAGATTCCTCTCCGATAATCATCCTAGCAAAAACATTTCTAAAAATCAACCCAGCAGACTCCTACCCAATTTTTCCACAGAAGAACCCAACCATCCACAACAAAACCATTTTCTCTATTGATAAAGAGACTGAAGAGTTCCTAGGTAGGTTCACAGTTAAAAAAGCTGCAAGTACTGTAGCATGCTTGCATCCTCAATCATAAAATTTTTGGTGGGGAACTATCAGGGGCTGTGGAGTTCCCTGACCAATTGAGCTTTAAAAGACCTAAATAAAGGTAATTTCTCTGCCATTTTGTGTCTACTCGAAACAAAATCTAAAACAGAATCCATCATTCATCTGAAAAAATCCCTTCATTTTGATTGTGTGAAATGCTTGGAACCTGAAGGACTGTCAGGAGGTATTGCTATTTTGTGGCGTAGAGAGGTTGATTTGGAATTTACGGAGATAAACCAAAATGTGATGGATGTTTTAGTCTTGGATGATAAAGGGTCTCTCTTCTCTCGTATTTGCTTTGTGTATGGAAATCCATATTTCGGCCTACACAAAATCCGGTGGAGTCATCTTGTCTCCAAGCTTCTATTACTGAACCGTGGTTATGTCTTGGTGACGTTAGTGATATCTCCGACCAAAAGAAGAAGGATGGAGCTCGAATTAAGAGTCCGAGGAAGATCAAGAATTTTCTTGATTTTATTCACGGATGCAAGCTTATGGATTTGGAATCAAAGGGATGCTATTTAACTTGGTCTAATCAAAGAATTGGATATGCAAAAATTAGACAAAGGCTTGATAGAGCTCTTGTTAATGCCGATTAGAGACTTAAATTTCAAAATGCCATTGTCTTTGCCCTCCCTTCGGTTGGATCCGATCATAGTCCTATCTTGGTTGACACATATTTTTCTTGGATGCCAAAAAATAATCTCTTTAAATTTGAAGCTTTCTAGTTGGACAAACCTTCTTGCATTGATGTCATTCAGAATTTTTGGTTGCCTCCATGTCACAGGTCAATGACACTCAAGATGCTTACTAAACTTGACAAAGTAACAATTGCATTAAAAGAATGGAGCCGCAAAAGTTTCGGTAATGCAAGAATTCAGATTGATGCTCTAAAGAGAAAGCTCACCAACCTTCAAAATGCTAACCATGCCCCATTGTCCTTACATGATGTTCAAGAGGCAACAGAACAACTTTTAGACTTGTGGAGGAGATAGGAAAGTATTGGGGAATGCGTTCTCGAATCAAGTGGCTTAGATGGGGTGACAACAATTCCAATTTTTTTCATACTTCTATGATTCAGAAGAGGTAGCGTAACAAGATTGTTCTTCTTCAAGAAAATAAAGAAGAATAGATTTATGGAAAAGAAGGTCTCTATAGTCACATCAACGACTATTTCCAAGAGCATTCTCAAATGACAAGATCTAGAAATTTTGAGCCTATCTTAGCCACCTTTAAGTCGATGATCTCTGAATCCATTAATAGTGATCTGATGAAGTAGGTGACCATTGAGGAAGTTAAGACAAATGCTTTCAATTTGGGATCCATTAAAGCCCCAGACTTGGATGGTTTTTTCATGCCAGTTCTTTCAATCAAATTGGGAGTTGGTTGGGAAAGATATTGTTCAAGCAACTATTGGGTTCTTTCAAACGGGGATTATGCCAAGAAAGCTCAACAAGACTTATATTGCTCTTATTACAAAAGTAAAGAACTAGGAGTTCATCTCGCAATTCAGGCCCATTAGTCTATATAACTTTGCCTACAAAGTTATAACCTAAGTGGTGGTTCTTAGACTGAAACCCCACCTCAATACCATCATTTGTCAAAATCAGAGTGCCTTCATATCTAAGAGACAGATTCAGGACAATATTCTTGTTTATCAAGAAGTATTTTCCTTCCTCAAATGGCACTGTAGTGGGAAAAACCACTTTCTAGCACTTAAGCTGGACATGAAAAAAAATTATGATTAAGTGGAATAGGATTTTTTGGAAGCTCTTCTCCTCAAATTTGGTTTCAGCTGTGCTTGGATAGAGCGAGCTATGCAATGTGTGACTACTGTGGAGTATAACATCTCAGTCAATGGTGATCTCCTTTTTGCTTTCCGTCCTCAAAGGAGCCTTCGTCAAGGATATCCTCTATCCCTTTATCTTTTCATCATTCTTGCCCAAACACTTTCTTCTCCTATCAGGACATCTCTGGATCAATGATCTTTCTCCAGCACCAAAATTGCCCGTAACTGTGCTTCTCTATCCCATCTATTTTTGCAGATACTGCACTATTTTTCTCGAAGGCCAATATTCCCAACTATCCCTCGGTTCTAAACACCCTCAATCTCTATTGTTATGCCTCAGGATAATCCATAAATCTCAACAATTCTGGGGTCATGTTTAGCTCAAATACCCCAAACAACCTCAAAGATGTGATTGCTAATCTACTCGGAGTTCCCATCCTTGGGAAAATTGACTCATATCTAGGTCTTCTAGCTGAATGGGAAAGATCAAGAAGGCAAGTTTTGAGCTGGGTTTCAGAGCGCATCTCTTCAAGAATGAAAGGGTGGAAATAGGGCTTTCTAAACCAAGTTAGTAAATAAGTGCTCATCAAATCTATGGTGCAAGCGATTCCTTCTTATGCCATGTCAATCCTTTTTTTTTCCGATTTCGTTATGCAAGGAATTAAATTAAAAAACTGCAAAGTTCTGGTAGGGAAAGAATAATGGTGATCGTGGAATTCATTGCAAAAATTGGTATGCTATGTCGCTCCTAAGGCCCTCTTAGCAATACAAGCGTGGAAGTTCTTAAATTTCTCCGATGCTTTTTGGAGCAAGATCCTAAAAGGATTTTACTTTCCTAATTCCACTCTTTGGAATGAATGGAAAATGACTAGGGCATCTTGGAGTTGGCCAAGCATTCTCGAGGGCCTCCAAATCATAACGAACCACTCTATTTGGTCCATAGGTAATGAAATAGATGTCAATATTTGGCATGATCAATGGATTCCCGATACCCTTGGTCCTATTTTCCCTTCTCCCGCGAGTTGCACTCCTCATCGTCCTTTGGTTTTGGTGGCAAATCTTATCAATGCCGTTTCAGATTGCTAGAACTTTAACCTTATCAATAGCCGATTTGATTTCTCCACCACCTCAAAAATTATTTCCATTCTCCTCAGTACCAAAAGCTCTTCAAACAAGCTCATATGGACACACTCAAAATCAGGATCCTTCTCAGTCAAATTGGCGTACCACTTGTCCCACTCCACAACCACTTTCCCTCAAACAAACCCTTCATCATCTTACTCCCCTCCTCTGAATCTGTGGAAGCTCATTTAGAAACTTTGAGTGCCTCCCAAAATCAAGCATTTCTTGTGGCAGGTTTCAAATAACGCTTTTGCGTCAGCTTTAAATCTCTGGAAGATATCCCTCAAGCCTTCTCCGCTTTGTTTGATCTATTTAGTTGAGCCAGAATTCCTGAAACATTTGTTTCTATTATGCAGTTGGCTCTCTCCTTGTTGGTTGGTGTCCCCTTTCAAAACCTTGGTTAGTCGTTCTTCCATTTCTCATTTTGAAGAATAGCTTTTTCTACTCTTGATTTTTTGAGCCATTCATATTATCTATCATCTTTGGTAGCGTATATCTTGTGATTTATTTGGATCAAGCGTAATTCGTTTGTATTCAAGAAGCATCCCCTAGAGGAGATGTTCCGCTTATGCTGGCCAAGAAAGCCGTCAACAAATTCTTTTCCATACTCCACTTTAATCCCTCATCCATGCAATCCACTTCGGCTTAATCTCTTTCTTTGTCCCCACCTCCTAGTTCTTAGGTAAAGTTCAATTTGGATGGATCTTTTTTTGCAAATGCTAATCAGGGTGCTTTCAGTATTGTGGCTTGGGATTATTATGGGAATGTTTTGTTTTTCTAGATAGAGGATATTTCGATGCTTTGTTGCTTCTCTTGCGAAAGCTTGGGCCCTTCAGATCGCGATCATTATGGCTACGGATCTTGGATACCCAAGAGTTTTGTTTGAGTCCGACAGTTTATCCTTAATACAAGACATCTACTGTGGGAAGGCATTGACTTGGAGTACCGAGTCATTGTTGAAGACATCATCTCTTACTCTATGGTGAAAGAGTTCAAGTTTGCAATAGTTAAAAGACAGGGCAACAAACCGACACACCACCTAACCTCAAAAGCCCTAAAGGGATCTATGTTTATTTCGAATGTTTGTTTGGATCTTTCTTTTTCTAGGATTTGCATGAGAGACCTTAGTCCCCTTATTTTAGGGGTTTGTGCTTAGTCTTTCTTTATTTTTTCTTGTTCCCTTTGTTTCACAATCTTGTCGAAAAAAGAAAAAAAAAAACTAGTTCAAATGTTTAATTGGGTTAAAGTGGCACTAAACCTGCCATGGGCTATCAACATAAACTTCCAATGAATTTGTTAACGCCATCTGATAGGTGTAATTTATCTATTTATTCCCAAGACGATTTTGGTAGTTTTTGAGTATTTTTGTAATGTTTTAATATGTTTTTATTTATTTTGTTATGAATCAGGTGTTAGGGGTGAAAAGGGACGAAAACAGTACTTAAATGATCATATCGGAGAGAGTTCGATAGGAAAATGAGCAAAAAAGAAAGATTTCAAAGCAGCAGACCCACCGTCGCGGCAGTCACTTTGCAGATAGTTTTGATATTTTAGGATATTTTGTTGATATTTTGGAATCCTATAAATATCCACCCTTCACCCGCAACACCTAAGAACGTTTCGGGAGTGATTTGAGAGCTGCAAACCCTATCAACCAAGAGAAGATCACCACACCAAAAAGGAGGAAGCGTTCTTGGAGCGGTTTTAGCGACAGATCTTCAGATAAACGGCTAGTCTCCTCGTTTCTCTCTTTTATTCTTATTTGGTTGGTAGTTTGTATATGTTTAGTTTATGTTTCATTGTATATTGGGCCATGGCCAAGTGTAACTAAACGTATATTGTCTAGGGAGCGATTAACTCCACGAAAATGTGTTTGAATTAAATTGATATTTTGTAAACGGTTGTTCTTCTTTATACGATAGTGTTTACCATTTTATCATGTCTATATGTTTGTTTAGATATATTGAGAAATTGAGGTTTGACACTCCAGAAAGGTAACTCCGAATTTGGACTAGGGTTAAACACAACGCGACGATCTAATAACTCAGGAGGGAGTTAGAAAGTGTGCAATCCGTGAGGTTGGGAGAAACGCTCTCGGAGTGGTTTTAGCATCGGATCTTTGGATAACGGCTAAGTTCCTTTGTTTCTTTCTTTATTTCTTAACTTTGGTAGTTTGTTTGAGCATGTTTAGCTCGTTTGTAATTATATATACGGTTATGTCCATTGGTTAAACATGGATTATCTAGGGGATTAATATAGTTTATGAACATGTCGTTTGTTTGAATTTTGTTGCTTTAACGGATGTTCTTCGCTATTCGATTGTGTTTACCGTTCTTGTATTTCCATTGTATATTTGTTTAGATATATTGAGAATTCAGGGTTTGACACTCGGGAGCGGTAACCCCAGATTTGGACTAGGGTTTAAACACAACGCGACGATCTAATAACCCGTGAGGGAATTAGAAAGTGTACAATCCATGACGTTGGGGCTAGACTCGTGTAACTATGTGTTCTAAAAAATGTTAGAGGAAGACTTTGGCGTTAACGCGAAGTCATATATTCATTGACTTTATACTCTAGAGAGGGAGTGAATGAGTTTACAATATTGAGATTATCGGATAGGTCGAATACTATTATTGTTAACTAAACGAAACCAAACACGTTTAAGTAAATGAAGTTAATCCTTAGATAATCTGTTCCTCTAAACGTCTCAATATAGTATAAATAGTATAATTATATTAATTAGTATTTTAGTTTAGTATTTATATTTATAAACAAAACATATTTTTATCGCTTAAATAAAGTTAGGTTATGATAATCGTGGTACTCAACGACCGTCTAATCCAATCCCTATGGATACGACAACCCTAACTCTTCTAATCTATACTAAAACTTGACTTGTATACTTACAGTAAAAGTAGTGACATATTCACGTGCTACCACCATCTACTCTGCCACTTAGAACTGCAGGACAAACCTCGGTAACTTAAGAGACATCTCGTATTGATCTCCTCGAGCGCCAGATGGTCGAATTCAAGTCATTTGTCCAGCTCTTCTCCGCGCACTTGTCGCTACCTTCTGCCTAGAAAAGACTAGCTCTCTAGACTACGGGGCTCAAGGAGTGACCCCTAGACCGCGATATTAGTATGGAATCTCCGAATGGGCGCATGCCTAGGGATCACCCTCAGTCTTTCGACCACGAGTCTGCAGGACTAGAAAGGGCCTCCCAACAACACCAAGATCCCTACCTTCTCCACTATATGGATGTGCAGTTAGGGACATGTCAGCATGTCCTAACCATCGAGCTCCTTGTCTACCAGCCAGATCAAATCCCACGGAATGGCACAAACAAGAAATCAGCTCCTACTCGCCTTCCTTCCATCACTCTATGGCACAAGTTGCGGGCAGTCATATACAGGAGGAGCTCCGAGCAGAGGAGGCCATGGAATGCCGCCTGGATGACATAGAAGTTTGCCTCCAAGAAGTGAACAGAGGTCGAGTAAGACAGGGCGTTATAATAGAGGTAAGGTCTTCGTTCGTAGAAGAAGATCTGGAAGAAGTAGTGTCGAGGCACTTTACTTACCCTCAAATAAGTCAATATGATGAAACATTAGATCCTATTAACCACCTGTCCATGTTCAAGTCTCATATGGACATGCAGGTGGCCTCTGTAGCTCTGCGATGCAGAGCCTTTATTATCTCCCTCACAGGTGCAGCGAGGTTCTAGTTCCAGAGTAAAAAACCAGCATTTATCTCCACCTTTAGGGAGCTTGAGCAGTTGTTCCTATCTCGTTTCAGCCACGTCTGACAGAGGCCAATGACCATGGCTCATATCCTTACTCTTCCACAAGAGTCCACTGAATCTTTGGGAGACTACATCGAATGCTTCAATCGAGAATCAAATGCGTACAATGACCTCCCTAAAAGTGTAGCACTAAATGCCTTTATAGACGGCCTCCAGCATCAGAGGTTGTCCTATGACCTCTGCTCCAACCTTGCTCCCACTTTCGATCAAGCTATAAATCGAGATACTAGGTTCCATGGTGCTGACCTCCGCACAACAACCAAAAGGGAGAGGGAATAAATAAACAAGCCAAGAAAACCAAGGAGTAGAGGTCCAAATCAAGCCCAAGGCTTGAGAATATTATAAGAGGGGGGAGATCAGGATCCATGGCAGGGGTCAGGAGGTTACTTCCTCTCCCAGGGCATCACCAACTAGGGTTCACCCCGTTCATAGGCTCGGTGGCTAACATTTTCACAAAAAACTCAGGGTCAAATTTCTTCTCTCCTCAGCCACCTCTAAGAGGGAGGCAAGTTAGGAGATCAATGAACAAGTATTGTGAATTCCACTGAGATTGAGGCCACTCTATAGAAAATTGCCTCCAACTCTGACAAGGAATTGAAGCTCTCATCCGAAGAGACTATCTCAGGAACTATGTTTGGGGAGAAAATTAAGAGTAACCCGGGGATAAACCTCGAGAGGAGCCTGGGTCCCAGAGAAATGGGAGAACTGCGACTGTCCAATGCCCTAGGGGGCTGAGGCCAGGGGTGATCACCAGTACGTGGATGGTGAAATCAATGTCATCTATGGCGGATTCAGCTTCGAAGACATACAGAGTCATCAGGGTCACATGTTCGAGCACATAGGATCTTGAGACAGAAGAAGGTATGCCGCTATGGCAGCCGCGGAATGCTGACCATCTGAAGCGCAACTTCTGTAGGAAAGATCCGCTTTTGCGAACAACTTCCAGTTTGTACAAAGTGTTGCAGTTTTGCTTGGCCAAATAAAGAAGGTGTTTTATACGATGTGCCTTATGTTCTCCCTGGTAAACAGTATTCAGACCCCCCTGTGTTGCAGATGATTCTTTAGATCAACATCCTGACTCCCATCATCGTGAATGATTCTCCTCAGCGATATTTTGACCCCCTGAGTTGTGGATGATTTTTCAGATCAACATCCCGGCTTCCTGCATTGCAAATAATTCTCCTCAGTAGCATTCCGACCTCCTGACTCATGGATGATTCTCCAGATCAACATCTCGGCTCCCAGCATAGCAGATGATTCTCCACAGTGGCATTTCGACCCCCTGAGCTGCGGATAATTCTACCAATCAATATCTTGACTTTTGGTGTCGCGAGTGATTCTCCATAGGCCTCATCCCGGTGCTCGGCATCAAGGGTAACAACCAGACCCTCTTCGAAGGTCAATAGTCCATACCCGGGGAAAGACCATGGTCATCCACCAAAGACGGGACATTAATCGGGTTTGAGGAACTACAGCTAAGTATCTTTCCCCATCAGTCAACTCTAAGTCCAACATTCTAAAAGGAAAAGTGCTCCTGCATAGACTAAATGGAGATAACCTGAAAGGGTTCTTAAACAAACCTAACTACAGAGAACTCCCCGATGACTGGTCATGGGGGCCCAACTACCGGGTTGTGCCCCTGCGGACCGAGAGGACCAGGCACCCTATCAAACCCTCATCCTAAGTCCACGACATGATTTCCTTAAATTAACTCTTATCCCGAACTGGGGAGCTAGTGGTCTATGGTCCTCGGCAGAGACGAGAAGTTTTTTTAAAATAATTTGACTCTGAAAATAGGACCAAACAGAAAAAGACTTAGCAAAAATATTAGGAGAAAGTAGTAGACTCTGAAGTACCCTGTCTATGCTGCTCAGAAGTTTACACGCTAGCGCGTAGAAAAACAGGAATAAGTGAAAAATAGTCTACAAAATCCTAAGTGTTGAAGAAGAGACGGTCCAAAGCTCAGTCCTCCCCGCCCTCTTCTTGAGGGGTGTTCGTACGAGAAAAAATAGCTTAATCTTGCTGGTAGCGCATAGATACGTCGCTAATTTCATCGTAAGTGTACATGTCAAGTTTTAGTATAGATTGGAAGAGTTAGGGTTGTCGTATCCACCAGAATTGGATTAGACGGTCATTAAATACCGCGATTATCATAACCTAACTTTATTTAGACGATAAAAATATAGTTTTTATAATAAATATAATAATACTAAGTTAATTAAACTAATTATACTAATATAGTAGTATGACGTTTATGGAAAATTATTGCCTAGGAATTAACTTAGTTTACTTAAACGTATTCATTTCAATCTAGTTTTCATTAATGGAGTTCATCCTATCCGACAATCTTGGTATCGAAATCTCATTCACTACCTTTTTCGAGTGTAAAGTGAATGAATATGTGACTTCGCGTCACTGCCGAAGTCCCCCTCGAACGTCTATACGACACTTGGTCGCATGAGTCTTGCCCCAACATCACGGATTGCTCACTTTCTAACTCTCTCTCGGGTTATTAGATCGTCACGTTGTATTTAAACTATACTCTGAATCCGGGGTTACATCTCCTGAGTATTAAACCTCGTATTCTTAGTATATCTAAACAAGCATATAAACATGGAATAACGGTAAACACAATTGGATAAACACGAACAACCATTAATGAAACATAAATTTTATATAAACAACATTTTCGTGAAGTACATCGATCCCCAGACAATATATGTTTAGCTATACATGGCCATATCCCCATATACAACTAGAAACGAGCTAAACATATATAAATATTCAACCAAAATAAGAGAAAAAAGAGAAACGTGGAGACTAGCCGTTATCCAAAGATCCGTCGCTAAAATCGCTCCAAGAACGCTTCCTCCTTCTTCGCGTTGAGATCTTCTATTGGTCAAATGGCCTTCGAGCTCTCAAAACTATGAAAAACATCTACCTTTGTTTGGGAAGAATAGGGACGATATTTATAGGATTCGAAATATCTCAAAATATCCTAAAATATCTTTAGAGTAACCACTGCAGCAGTAGACATGTCGGCAGCTGCACAGCTGCAGCGGTGGGATGATCGCTACAGCAGTGGAAATGTAGAAATCTCTGTACTTTGACCACTGTAGCAGTGGTTTTACCGCTGCAACTATAGCCTACATATGCTGGAAGTTTGCCTTTTTGCTCTTTTCCCACCGTTCTTACTCCGATATGACCGTTTAAAGACTATTTTAGTCCATTTTCACCCCAAATACCTAAATTATAACAAAAAGAATAAAAACGTATTCAAACATATAAAAATGCTATAAAAAATACTCGAAAACTTCCAAAACCGGTTTGGGAATAAATAGATAATTTACACCTACCAAATACGCCCAAACTTGAAATGTTTCTAGTACTCAAGTAAAATATTCACACTAAAAAAAAAAACACAACTAAATTAACTAACATGAACAACTTAAAGACAAACAATCTAAACATAACGATATGCGAGTTTTGAATAAGTTATCGACCAAAACATTTTTCCCTCAACAACCCCCAATCATATCGAGTTCATGTGGTAAAATGCACCATCTCGTGTTTTAGAATTTCGACATTCAATAATGGTAAATGTCATTCCAGATCCTTTCAATGGGTATGTGCGAGACTCAATAATATCATTATCCAACAATCGAATTGGATTATCTACCAACGAAACTCACGACTTATACCGATAAGGATTAGGATTTCTATGAGCCTAATTGGGTTCCACTCTCCACTAATGTAGGCTTGGAAGTTCATAAATATCAGAAGGACTTGGTTCGGTTTGGAACATGGCCAAAGGTATATCGGGAATATAAAACAAGTTAACTTCGTTAACTGAACGATACCTAAGGCACAACGCTTGGCACAAAATTGCTCTCGAACCCCCATAGATAAATGTGGAACAACTCTAAACATATATTTAAGAACGACGTACTCACTTGTCAAAAAAAATAGAATTTAACTATATTTACATATATTTTTTTTTTTAACATATTACACCCCCAAACTTATTCGATTATTTCAATTTCACGGGTGTGGTTAAAACGAAAGAAATATTATAAGTGAGTACTCGAATACCGAACCATTTGAAAGTTCACCCTAAACACAACCGCTCACTTTAAGTAGCATACACGAATGCTAACTTGGTTCACTCAAATTGTGCCTTTGGCTCAGTGATATAGGTTTGGAAATAATTCAATTGTCCAGGGTATTTGTTATGTATTCAAAATTGGAACGACATTATAGGCTTCGACAGGGTAGCGAGGAATAAACATATAGCAAGGTAAGCTTCAAAGGCTCAAGCAACAAAATGACTGTCTAAATCACGTCTCCTGAACTACCTCGCCTAGGATTTCGCCTCAAGTTTTCCCTCAATCAAGTTCTAAAATCCTTAAATTGTCATAAGTTTGGCTAACCAATAATCGACCTCAAATTAATTAAATACCTATACATTGAGTCTACGTGCTCATGCAAATTAGGATCCATAATAACTTTTACCAAAACGATATTGTCAAGCACACAGAATACACATGAATGGGCATTATCCTTGACCTCGAAAACAACTAAGGGGTAATGTCATCATCAGGTTGTGGCCTAGATAAACGCAAAACTCAACATGTAACAACAACAACAACAACACACAAACACAGACTACACTAAACAAACATGCACACAATAAACTAAACAACATTAAAACATACTAACATACTACACATCACCCCTGAACTTAAAACGGACAGTGTCCACAATATCACAATCATCAATTTGAACATTTGAAATAAAGCATACTGACGAAGGGGGTTTAGAAGACGTAGCTGGGAGGCGAGAGAATCTCTCCTCCGAATTAAATCGACAATGACGAATCTAATTTATTTTTTACTTGGGTTGCCTCTCAAGAAGCGCGTGGTTTATTGTCCTCGGCCAGACATGGAGACGTGCTTGTTAAAGAGCAACTTCCGCCCATAGTAAGTGTCATACAACACCACACATAGGTCTTGATTCAGAACGCCCTCAACATTGGCGAGATTTGGTATTGTTCGGCTTGAGCTTTCAACAAGACTCTCCACCGGCTCATGTACTTAGTAGGCAAGAAATAGCATTGCTTTTGGCGACGAAGGATGACTGAGCCACATCAGATCCTTGTAAATGTGATCGTCTTGGATCGGTGGTGGAATCATAATTTGAATCTCCAATGGTGAAGAATCACAATCGTCGATCCATACTTGGGTTCCCGTCTCATTTGAGTAATCAAAGTTGAACTGTAAGACCCTGATCTTCGTCATATGTGTAAATTAGAGTCACATTTTAAAATGACGGGGTGGATGGCGATATTAGGGGATAAAGTGCAAATTTTTAAAACATTAAAACTAAGAATGAGTTTAATTAGCATTCTAACTAAAATAATGGGACGGTTTGCAATATGAATTGGGTGATTTAAAATGTTTAGGGGTAGAAATGTAATTTCTCAAAACATGTAAAATGGGAAATTGGTTTAATCTATATCTTAACTTAAAATCAAAGGGAGGATGATGTAAAGTATTATTAAATTGTAACTTTTAGGGGTCAAATTGTAATTTATACAAACATTTAAATTAGAATGAGTTTAATAACATCTTAACAAAAAACTAAAGGGGGGTAAATGTAATTACTTTTTTTATAAATATATATATACACACACACATATAAGGTGGTGGAAAAAACGTGAGGAGGAGAGACCACTTGGCTGGCCTTTTGATCACGTATGCACGCATATATATATATATATATATATATATATATATATATATACACAGATAGAGATAAGGGAGAAGGATCGAGAAGAGAAGAGGAAGAGGAAGAAGAGAGAGAGGAGCTGCCGGTGACAAGGGTGAGGTGGTCGGCCATTCGTTTTGAAACAAAATAAAAGCTGAAGTAATCGACGATTCGCGTGGGTATGTTGTGTCGGTAAAACCCAATGGAACTAAAACAGAAGAAATCGGATAGAGAGAGAGAGAAATAGCGAACGGTGTGGTCGTCACTATGGTGAGTGTGTGTGCTCTGTCTTTGATTCGTTTGTATGGGTGTGTGTGATTGTGTGTCGCCATCGGTTAGTTCGCCGGCAGTAAGTTAGAGAGAGAGAAGAGTGCATGGGTATGTGTGTCCGCAGTGTATGTGTGTGGGTTGTGCCGTCGTTGGGATGGCCCAACAGTGGTTGGTTTGTGTAGGTATGAGTGTTGGTTTGTGTGGGATGAGTGGTTCATGCGTGTGTGTCGGTTCGTCGTCGTGGGATGGTGTGAGATCGGTTTGTCCAGTCGACGATGGTGGCAACGTGAGTTTGGCCAACGAAGGTGGCAGTGATCAATCGTGTGTGTGTGTGCGTATTTTGTTCTGTGGTCCGGTGGTGTGAGTTTGTGGGTGTTCGACGGTCGATTTCGTGGGTGTGTGGCGTGATCGGAGTAGTGATCAGAGGGAGTTAGTGAGAGAGAGAAAGAGTGCGTTGGTTGTGTGCATGTGGGTCTCTATTCTAGTCCGACAGTGTTGTTGTTGTGCGTGTGTGTGTGTTCGTCACGGCGGTGTATGTGTAGATGTGCAGCTTAAACGCTGCTGGGTGTGCGTGAGGGTGATCGCTGGCGTGTGGTGCGTGGTTGATTGACGGGAGAACCAAATCAAAAACAGGAAACACAAAACAGGAAAAAAAAAGAAAAGGAAAAGAATGAGGAAAAAGGAAAGAGGGGGAAAAATACACAAACCACCCCAAACAAAAATCTAAAAATCCAATCTTGCGGCCAGTAGAAAATTCGGAGAAGGTAAAATTCCGAACTCTCTTAATATATGTGTTTAATTGTCTCGTGGCTGATTAGGAAACTAATTACTAGTATCGAAAATGTCGGAATGACGATAATAAATAATGAGACCGTTTATATGAACAAAGTTTATATAATAAACCGTAACGGAGCGATGTTAATTAAATGATAATATTCCAAAAGAAAACGCGAGGAATAGGAAATTACGAAAATTAGGATTGCATGGCATGGTTAGGTTATTTCTATATAAAATATTAATTTAGGCCCTATTACTATTAGGTTCGTAGGTACCGGAGTACCGGTTTAGAATAGGCAGTCAAAGTCTTCGAAAACGGATAATCAGGTGAGTGTACTGTTACGACCCGTCCCGAAATGCCGATATCCTGAGCTGGCGTGATGACATCATGACATCACCAAAAACAACCAACCAACCATCTATTACACGACAATATGCATCTATATAAACAACCCATCATCTATATGAAGCTATATATATTTCTGCTATGGGAATACACCCGTTCCCCAAATATACTAACAGCAAAATATAATACCATGAACCCCTAATAGGTTCGCCTCATAAAGCTCGTCTCAACCCTCCACAAAACTTCATCGTAGGACTCTAGCTAGCGCCAATAGGGAACCGACTCCTAGCTGCTTCACCTGCGAGTGTAATGCCTTCTTAGTAAAAATATTTTTAATAATAACAACTCATTCTACAACATCTAAATGGATCAAGGGTAAGTTTATAAATACCACATAGCTCGTAAAATCCCCAGTATATAAGCAGGGAAAATAAAACGACACAATTAAATTCCATTCAAATCCAACTAATATAAAAATCATACTAATCACTATGATAATAAATATCAAATCAACCAATATACGTAAAATACCACATCTCTAACACACACCTCAAACACACATACTGGTCAGCCCTAGTGATTGTTTTAACCTCACGATCAGGAGTTTACAACGGTACCATACCATCCGTAGGATATGCCTTTCTACGAACACCCATCACTCCGCCGAAGCGGATAATCACTGCGCAGTATAAATATCTAACATCACTCTGCCGAAGAAAATAAATATCACTCCGCCGAAGTGGATAAATACTATGGCATCGTCTAATCAACAACATCGTCAAATTAATAACATCATAATCAAATCACAACGTAATGATATCGTCTAATCAACATCGTCAACTTACACATCCACCTCTTTTCCCAAAATCGTCTTTTTATCCGAAAGTCATATTTCTCACTTTCTTTTAAAAATGAAACGTCTGATTTCACCAAAACCACTTTTCCACTCTTTATTTTTAGAAAACTAGACATGTTTAGAAAAACAGATATTTTTCACTCTCTTTTAAAACCACCAAATTCAACGAAAACCATTTTCACCTTCCTTTCGAAAACCATCGTAATCTCACAAAAATCTATTTTTACCAACTCACCCAAAACCTGCTTGATCCACAAAATTTTAAAAGCATCTAATGTAGATACAACCATTTTCTATCATATATAGATATAAAAAAAATAGTTGGGAAGAAGAGAGTACACTCACCTGGCTATCCGTTTCGAACAGTTTTTACTGACTATCTTCTACCGATACTCAAGTACCTGCGAGCCAAATAGTGACAGGGCCTAAATTAATATTTTATGTAAAATAACTGAATCATGCAATGCAAGCCCTAAATTCCGTAATTTCCCCTATACCCACTTTTTATTACGAAAAATTGTTATCCGGTAAATTTCGTTTCGTTAATAATTACTGTATGCATTTGTTAATATGGATGGTGACAAAAATTATTAGAATTAACGATTCTAAATTATAATCCCGTTTGCTAATAATTCAATTTAACAATAATGGTAATCGATTTAGATTTTACCTGCTCTGAATCGTCTGTCGATTGCAAGATAGATTTTTAGATTTTTATTGGGGTGTTTGTGTAATTTTTTTTTTTTCCCCTTTTTCCTTTTCCTGGTTTGTGTTTCTGTTTCCTGTTCTACTGTCTCGCCGCCGCCGATGAGATCTCGCCATCAATCAAGCCTCGTCGTCCCACCAATCGAACACACGCACCACTGGACAAACGAACCCACAGACTTTCACGTCTACCCCCCATGTACTGCCGATCGTCCACACACCCACACCCTCACTACTCTCTCTCTCTCTCTAACTTTCTGGCAAAAACTCCGACGACCACCATGCACACACAACACGCACACACCCTGCAGGGACAACACACACACCGATTGAGCAGAGCCACCAACGTCGTCGCACATGCCGCCGATCATTACCGTCGGACAGAACGGCAAACACATGAACACACGCCGCACAACACAAAAAACAAAAATCTGAACCGAGTAGAAAGCACACAGACATAACAACATCAACAACGGCCACCGGAAGCTCACCGTCAACTCAGCACACCACCGCCGGCTGCTGAATAGCCCACCGCCGAACTGACCGACGGTAACCTACGACGAAACAGTGACAATCACCCCATCAATACTCCACACCATCGACAATGAACGGGACATCACACCATCGGCACCACCAACGATCGACCAACGACCGAACGAACCCGCTCACACCCACGTTCGTCGGGTCTCACCACCTCCTGACCGCCGGACCTACCCCTCTCTCCCTCCTCTATTTCTGCTCCTCCTTCCTTTTTCCGTTGAAGATCACGATTGCATGATTTAAGTGGATCAATTTGTTCCTAGCTTGCCACGTCAATGGATTTCAATCTTTCCTCTCTCTGTCTCCGGTTGCTCTCTCGGCACACACACACCATATGTATATATATATATATAGATTTATATAAAAATATTTTGTTCTAATTACTCTTTTCTCTCCCAAATTTCTTTAATTCCTTATTTTAGCCCAATTCACCATTTATAATTTTTTCAAATTGTAATTTTACCCCTAAAAAATTAAATGTTATCAATTGAAAGACAATTTGAATTCTAAAGGTTGGATTTAATGTATACAAATTTACAATTCGCCCCCTAAACTTTTAATTCGGATAATGATTAATACAATTCTACCTCATATTTTCCCAATTGCTCCAAAATGCAACTAAAATGACGTACGTGCTAAATCGGGGTCTTACATGTACTGTCTTCTTGCCAAATCTATTTTCAAATATATGATAGAAAATGTGTTTACTTAAAAACTGAATGCATTTATAATTTATATGGATCAAGCGATTTTGGGTGATTTGGAAATGTGGTTTTCCCTGGTTTTTAAAGATAATGGAAATAAATGATTTGTTAAATCTAATTGGTTTTAAAAGACGATGGAAAAATGACATTTGAATTAAATTGGTCTTGGAGATAGATGTTGATATTATTGAATTGTAATTTGATGATGTTGTTATTGTTTTGTCGACGCTATTGATTTTATCTGCTTTGGCAGAGCGTTGATGTTTTCTATTGAATTGTTGTTGTTGAGATGGAGATGAGTTGTTGATGTTGAGGTGGAGATGAGTTATTTTTATTGTGGTGAGGTGGAGATTGGTGGTGGATTTTCACCTGTCTAACTTAGTCCAGCGTAGCATTGTTTCACCCGTCTGGCTTAGTCCAGCGGAGCGTTGTTTCACCCGTCTGGCAGAGTCCAGCGGAGTATTATTATATCCCGCTAGGAAGGCATATCCTACGGGATATAGTACCATTGTAACTCCCGATCATGAGGTTAAAACGATCACATGGCTAGCCGAGGTATGGTGTGATGTGGTGTGGTGTGGAGTGATGTGGTGTGGTGATGAGTGGTGTGGTGTGGTGTTTAAGAGGTGGTGTTTTATCGTATTTGGTGTTTTATCATATATGGTGATGTGGTGTTTTATTTTATCATCTTTGGTGTTTTATCATATTATCTTATACTGATGGTTTGGATGGATTTTATATATTTGATATATATCTATAAAGGATGATTTTGAATGGTAGGAAGAAAGAGTTTTCTCGTGGTATATGATTTTTATACTATTGTTAAAAATATGTTTGTTTATACACGTTATGCTTGATCCATTTAAATATTGTATTATTTAGACTGTATTATTATTATTATTTAAAAATGTTTTACTAAGAAGGCAGTACACTTGCAGGTGAAACAGTTAGGAGTCGATCCCCTACTGGCACTAGGTCAAATCCGGAGGTGCGATAGAAAAGGAATATCTTAGGGGTTCTACTTGAGGGGGAACTAAATGAGAGATTTAGGGTTTCGTATTCGTGTTATTAAATAATTATTTTTTTGTAGGGACTGATGTCCCTAAATGAGAGAGTGTATATACTTATGATTTGTTCTGTGATTGTGTTTTTATTTTGTCGTATATAGTAAGTTGGATATTCAAGTGATGTCTTGTCGACGTCACGCTGGCCCCACAGTGACGTGTGTCCGGGGTGGGGTGTGACAATTTTGGTATTAGAGCCTAGGTTACAGGTTCTGTAGACTTACCAGTGGTTGTGTTAGTAGAAGACCATAAAATAGGAGGACGTGCCAGTCGTCTAGTCAATAGGGGACATGAGATAGGGTGTCAATAAGTTAGTTCGGTACGTGAGTATTAGTTCTTTCATTACATTAGTTAGTACATTGGCATCGTTCCTGGTAGGTTGTCTTGTTGGCAGGTAGTGATGTGACAAAATGGTGATATTGCCAGTTGGTGGATTTGAGTGATGTGTTGTTGATGGTAGAAATGGGTGAATTGTGATTGGGAGTGTAAATAGTTGAAAATGTGAGATTTTAATTGAGAAACAACTATATGCGTATGACGTGACGATGATATAACTATTGGTAGCACTTAGTAAGTCGTTATTAAAATACTAGATAGTAAAACAGAACACACTTAAGTTGGAATATGGAGCGACATTCAAAATGAGTATAAAATCGCATTCTAGGCAATCTGAAAGTTGTATTAGTTGAAACTAAACATGTGCGAAAACTATGACGCTACTAGGAAAAGACTTTAATTTGGTAGTATACTCTAGACTGACGGATAGACGGAGCAATAGTTCATGGAGTTAGTAAATATACAACGTAATAGAAAATGACATGTAGAAAGTAGTCGAGAATTGTGGGTCTGAGATGATAGTCCTTTTGTATGAGTAAGCATGTGTGTGTAAAAATTACTTTTCAAAACTAGGGTAAATCAAAGTTTGTATATTCAGGGAAGATGTAATCAGTACCCCCAATTAGTTTGACAGTGGGTCTAGGAGGTCAGAAAAGTGTTAAACAAAGGATATCAAAATTCAGTACGCGGGTGTTGGGCACCAGTCAAAACAAGTTCAGGCGATGGATATTGTAGTAGCTAGGGATTTTCCTTAAGTAGTTCTGAGAGCTGTCAGGGTGCTGGAAAGTGTGATTAATAATTGTGGTTGTTGTAAAATAAGTTCCATAATTTTAAGAAGGTGAACATTCGGCTCATTAAGTTGGCTAAATATAATTGTGTTGATAAAATGCGAGAAATTGGGATTTGGAATTATAACTTTGGGGACTTTAAAGGTGGTCGCCATTTAGTAACTAAAAATTTGTTCAATATTGGAAATGTAAGTAAATTCATTTTCGGTTTAGGAAGTCTCTATAGGAGAAGCCAGACAGCCTTGGGAAACCGGGTCGTTACAATAAATTAGACCATTAACTCATGATTAGTGTGGATCTGGTATTTTTCTCCATAAAGATCCAGTGTTGGTCAGTCATCGGTTCGAATGGATGGTTTGTTAAATCGACTGCAGAAGGACCAGGGTGTTTTCTAAATTAGATTGTTGAGTAGAATATTACCAATTGGAGGTCAGAGATTGTGACGTGGCAAAATCGACGATCTGATCGAGAGTAAAGAAAAGTAGGTAGGGTATCTCCAGATTTTGTGGCTGATGTTGCAAGAAAAACATCGATATGCCAAATGCAATAAACATGAGTTTTGGTTGGATTGAATGATAAATTTGGGACATGTGATTTTGAGAAATCATACCTATTTTGAACCACTGGAAGTCGCAGCTGTGGTTTAATGGGAAGGCCAAAAAGTGTAACTAAAACTCAAAAACTTTTGGAGCTGGTAGTAATTGAAATCGCTTTGATGTTTAGGGACATTACTTGTATGACAAGATTTATGAGATATGCACCAACACCAGGGTTAGGAATAGTTGTTTAATCGCAAATGAGCTAAATCTGAGGTAGGGGTGTTGATCAAAAATTTCAGTCATGCCATCTATTTGAAGTCAGGAAAGGCCAATGGTATAGCGAATATTTTGGGTCGAAAATCGGTAAGTTGGTTGTTCATATTAATTTATGGGTGGAGTTAAGACCCTTGTAAGTTTTGTGGGCGGTTGGTCAGACGACAACGCTGTTTGAAATTTTTGATTTTTGAAACCGGCATTGGTTAACCATATTGTAGAAATGCAGAAGTTGGATGTCCAGTTAAGAAGGCTTAGCAATGCAGTAGAAATTGACTGTTGAGCTTACCAGCATATTAGAAATGATGAGGAAGTTTTGAGGAATGGAAATAAGGTGTGTTGTTTCAATAATGCTAATTGACGGAAGAGATCTTAAAAAAGGTGCATAGAACAATATTTGCAATGCCCAGGTAATATTAAACTATTGAGATTGCGTGAGTAGTATTAGTATATTAAAATGGCAATGGGAAAGCACAACATTTATTGTTAGGTGATTTGTTTGTTAGTAAAGCTAAGGTCGAGTAGTAATATCCAGGTGGGTTATTGTAGCCTTGACCTATTCCAGAAGGAAAAGATGAGAGTAGCCCGATGAATGTTTTCTTGATACGTATGCCAAATATACATATATTGACATGATTATTCGGTCGCATGAGGTACCGGTTGAATGCGAATGTCGAATAAAGTTGGGTTAAGATAACTATTTTTAATTAAAAGTGAAAATTGGATATTTAAGTATACGTTTGATAAGGAGTAGTGGTTCCTGGATTAAACATTTAGCATATGTTGAAAAATTGACTTATTTGTATGCAAAACGCTAATGGATTTTATATATATATTAAACTTGGTTGATCGGCTATTCGAAATTTTGAATTGGAATTCTGAATCATAAGTGTTGTCTCCGTATTGTGACTTGGATGAAAATTGTTATCAAAGCGAAGTAAGTCGCCATTATATGAACAGTCTGCGGAGGAACTCGAAAATACAGTATTGAATGGTAATAACTTAAATCGGCACATTGTAAATATGGAAAGAAAGTATTTCCAGATAATAACCCTCAAACGGAGGAACTGTAAATGAGAAACTGTAGTACCAGAATTTGATAATTATTATGACGTTCTAGTCGAGTTTCCATATTGCTTTGGGTGTTAAGTTGAGAGTTCGTAACTCTTCTTAATTATAGATTAACGATCAATCGAGAGGTGCTATTTAGATATTGGAGGATATGTTGAGGAGTTGCATTTGAAAATTTCTGGTAGTAAGGAGGATCATGTGGTGCTAATGGAATGTGTTAGATACCTTTTTGGTGATTAAGGTGGTACCGTATAAAGCGTTGTATGAAAAGGATGTATGACTTCAGTCAAATAGACTGAACTGAGATAGGAGAACAGAACATTATCAAGAATTGGATACAGTCCGGTGTGATTATTTTAGAAAACAGAGTTGATAAAAAGGAACTCAATTAGATGTATTAATTTACTATTAATTATTAGGCGAAGTCGGCATATGAGGTCACTGAAATCTCATAAGGAAAGAATGATTTGAATTATTCCAAATAACTTTTGGAAAGTATTAAAAATTTTGTAGCTGGGACATAGATAGGTACTTTGATTTATATTTATATGTGTTTAAAGCATGAATGGGTAGACAAAAATATAATTGAAGTGCGTGGCTTTATCGGGGACTCGATTAAATGTGGAGGCATAAAGGGAATGTTTACAAATTACCCGTTTGATGTATGTTGATATGTATCTACATGGTCTGGATGATGGTAATATGTCTAGAACATTTGTATTGAAGTTTTGTTGTAGATATTAAGGTTAATGATTTTGGGCTATCTAAGCTTATGAGATTGGGTATGAGTATTGTGGATTTAAATGCGGACTGGAAATATTGTTGTGAACAGGTTGACTGGAAAATGTCGAATGAAATGGATAAATGTTGGTTATGGAAAAAAATTATTGTCGAAATGAGATAAGCTCAATCAACTGAGATTACCGCGCTATGTTAAACATATATTGAATGTTGATCGTATTGTTATCAGAGTTGCGCAGCGAAACCAGTTAGAAACATGAGATTCTTTGACAGTTGATTTTCCATGTTAAGCGTGACCGACCAAGTGCACCCTGCTTGTTGGATATCGGATATAGTATCGATCACTGCAAATGGAAAAGTTCTAATGGATGGATATGTTTTGACAAAAACTGTGGGTTATAAATTTTGGACGATTTGTGATTATGGGACCCTATATAGGGAACAGTTGTTTTAGAATCATGAGAGACAACCGTGACCATACTATTGTTTTCGACAAAAATTTCGGGACGAAATTTCTTTGGGGGGGAAGAGTTGTAAGACCCTGATCTTCGTCATACGTGTAAATTAGAGTCATATTTTAAAATGACGGGGTGGATGGTGATATTAGGGGATAAAGTACAAATTTTTAAAATATTAAAACTAAGAATGAGTTTGATTAGCATTCTAACTAAAATAATGGGACGGTTTGCAATATGAATTGGGTGGTTTAAAATGTTGAGGGGTCAAAATGTAATTTCTCAAAACATGTAAAATGGGAAATGGGTTTAATCAATATCTTAACTTAAAATCAGGGGAAGGATGATGTAAAGTATTATTAAATTGTAACTTTTAGGGGTCAAATTGTAATTTACACAAACATTTAAATTGGAATGGGTTTAATAACATCTTAACCAAAAACTAAAGGGGGTAAGTGTAATTACTTTTTTTATAAATAAATAAATAAATATATATATATATATATATATAGAGAGAGAGAGAGAGATAAGGGAGAAGGATCAAGAAGAAAAGAGGAAGAGGAAGAAGAGAGAGAGGAGCTGCCGGCGACAAGGGTGAGGTGGTCGGCCGTTCGGTTTGAAACAAAATAAAAGCTGAAGTAATCGACGATTTGCATGGGTATGTTGTGTCGGTAAAACCCAATGGAACTAAAACAGAAGAAATCGGATAGAGAGAGAGAGAGAGAGAAATGGCAAACGGTGTGGTCGTCACTATGGTGAGTGTGTGTGCTCTGTCTTTGATTCGTTTGTATGGGTGTGTATGATTGTGTGTCGCCATCGGTTAGTTCGCCAGCGGTAAGTTAGAGAGAGAGAAGAGTGCATGGGTGTGTGTGTCCGCAGTGTGTGTGTGTGGGTTGTGCCGTCGTTTAGATGGCCCAACAGTGGTTGGTTTGTGTGGGTATGAGTGTTGGTTTGTGTGGGATGAGTGGTTTATGCGTGTGTGTCAGTTCGTCGTCGTGGGATGGTGTGAGATCGGTTTGTCCAGTCGACGATGGTGGCAACGTGTGTTTGGCCAACGAAGGTGGCAGTGATCAATCGTGTGTGTGTGTGCGCATTTTGTTCTGTGGTCCGGTGGTGTGAGTTTGTGGGTGTTCGACGATCGATTTCGTGGGTGTGTGGCGTGATCGGAGTAGTGATCGGAGGGAGTTAGTGAGAGAGAGAAAGAGTGCGTTGGTTGTGTGCATGTGGGTCTCCGTTCTGGTCCGACGGTGTTGCTGTTGTGCGTGTGTGTGTGTGTGTTCGTCACGGCGGTGTATGTGTGTAGGTGTGCAGCTTAAACGCTGTTAGGTGTGCGTAAGGGTGATCACCAGCGTGTTGTGCGTGGTCGGTCGACGGGAAAACTAAATCAGAAACGGGAAACACAAAACAGGAAAAAAAAAAAAAGGGAGAAGAACGAGGAAAAGGAAAGGGGGGAAAAATACACAAACCATCCCAAACAAAAATCTAAAAATCCAATCTCGCGGCCAGCAGAAAATCCGGGGAAGGAGAAAATTCGGGAAAGGTAAAATTCCGAATTCTCTTAATATATGTATTTAATTGTCTCGTGGTTGATTATGAAACTAATTACTAGTATCGAAAATGTTGAAATGGCGATAATAAATAATGAGACCGTTTATATGAACAAAGTTTATATAGTAAACCGTAACAGAGCGATGTTAATTAAATGATAATATTCCAAAAGAAAATGCGAGGAATAGGAAATTACGAAAATTAGGATTGCATGGCATGGTTAGGTTATTTCTATATAAAATATTAATTTAGGCCCTGTTACTATTAGGTTCGCAGGCACCGGAGTACCGGTTGAGAATAGGCGGTCAAAGTCTTTGAAAACGGATAATCAGATGAGTGTACTATCTTCTTGCCAAATCTATTTTCAAATATATGATGGAAAATATGTTTACTTAAAAACTGAACGCATTTATAATTTATATGGATCAAGCAGTTTTTGGTGATTTGGAAATGTGGTTTTTGCTGGTTTGTAAAGATAATGGAAAGAAATGATTTGTTAAATCTAATTGGTTTTAAAAGACGATGGAAAAATAATATTTGGATTAAATTGGTCTTGGAGATAGATGTTGATATTATTAAATTGTAATTTGATGATGTTGTTTTTGTTTTGTCGATGCTATTGATTTTATCTGCTTTGGCAGAGCGTTGATGTTTTCTATTGAGTTGTTGTTGCTGAGATGGAGATGAGTTGTTGATGTTGAGGTGGAGATGAGTTGTTGATGTTGAGGTGGAGATGAGTTGTTGTTATTGTGGTGAGGTGGAGATTGGTGGTGGATTTTCAGCTGTCTGGCTTAGTCCAGCGGACCGTTGTTTCACCCGTCTGGCTTAGTCCAACGGAGCGTTGTTTCACCCGTCTGGCAGAGTCTAGCGGAGTGTTGTTATATCCCACTAGGAAGGCATATCCTACGGGATATAGTACCATTGCAACCCCCGATCGTGAGGTTAAAACGATCACATGGCTAGTCGAGGTGTGGTGTGGTGTGGAGTGATGTGGTGTGGTGATGAGTGGTGATGAGTGGTGTTTGAGAGTTGGTGTTTTATCGTATTTGGTGTTTTATCATATATGGTGATGTGGTGTTTTATTTTATCATCTTTGGTGTTTTATCATATTATGTTATACTGATGGTTTGGATGGATTGTATATATTTAATATATATATATATAGAGGATGATTCTGAATGGTAGGAAAAAAGAGTTTTCTCGTGGTATATGATTTTTATACTACTGTTAAAAATATGTTTGTTTATACGCGTTATGCTTGATCCATTTAAATGTTGTATTATTTGGACTGTATTATTATTATTTAAAAATATTTTACTAAGAAGGCAGTATACTAGCAGGTGAAATAGTTAGGAGTCGATCCCCTACTGGCACTAGGTCAAATCCAGAGGTGCGACAGAGAAGGAATATCTTGGGGGTTCAACTTGAGGGGAAACTAAATGAGAGAGTGTATATACTTATGATTTGTTCTGTGATTGTGTTTTTATTTTGTCGTCTATAGTAAGTTAGATATTCAGGTGATGTCTTGTCGACGTCACGCTAGCCCCACAGTGACAGGTGTCCGGGATGGGGTGTGACATGAACTCTCCCAAGCTCCTTTCGCTCGTTTCCAATTTCTCATAGTGGCTTTCGATGAATGTGGCATTTGTGTCTCTCAGTGCCACCACTTCTGACTTGGCCTCAATAAAGCAGATTAGCTGACCGATTTGCATCTGAAGAGACGATACGGTCACATCGATTTCAGCGCAAACCATCTCAATATTATCGAGACGATCCTCGTGCTCATTGATCCTGTCATTTGTTTCCCTCCAAAATGCCTGAGTCTCTCCCATAAATTTAGTGAACATGGTTTTCAATGTAGGGGAAGACTTCATATGTTGGTCCGAGGTGTCAATCCATAGCTCTAAAGCGGTAAAACTATCCCCTAAGCTTTGGTAACTTGGGGAATAATTCCAATACTGAAAATCAAACACGGCCATGTCTTCTAACAACCAATAAGCTTCTTCCGTGGTTAGTTGGTCGAAAGAGGTGGTACCGTTTCCTCTTTCAACCCTCATTCTGGTTGTGGCTAATAACCCGTCGAGGAAGTTCAGTAGTTGACACTACCTCGGGAACCGATGATTCGGAAACTGGAATAGAAATTCCTTGTATCGATCCTAAGCATAGTAAAACGGCTCGGAATCCCGTTGAAAGAAACATAAAAGTACCTGTTGATCTAACATCTTCAAGTACCCTGTAGGAAAAACAAAAACAAAACTACAAAGAAAAAATTATAAACAAAAGAAATGCCTAAATTAAAATCAAGTTATTTACTCATAATATCAACAACAATCTAAAACCCAATCCCTGGCAACGGCGTCAAAAACTTGGTAGCGCGTAGATACGTTGCTACTTTCATCGCAAGTGTACGGGTCACGTTTTACTATAGATTGGAATAGTTAGGGTTGTCGTATCCACAGGGATTGAATTAGACGGTCGTTGAGTACCACGATTATCATAACCTAACTTTATTTAGGCGATAAAAATATAGTTTTTATAATAAATTTACTAATACTAAGTTAATTAAACTAATTATAATAATATAGTAGTATGACATTTATGGAAAATTATTGCCTAGGGATTAACTTCGTTCACTTAAACGTGTTCGTTTCAATCTAGTTTACATTAACAGCATTCATCCTATCCGACAATCTCGGTATCAAAAACTCATTTACTACATCTCTTGAGTATAAAGTGAATGAATATGTGACTTTGCGTCAATGTCGAAGTCCTCGTCGAGCATCTATAGGACACTTGGTTATATGCGTCTTGCCCCAATGTCACGGATTGTACACTTTCTAACTCCCTCTCGGGTTATTAGATCGTCGCGTTTTGTTTAAGCCCTAGTCCGAATCTGAGGTTACCTCTACCAAATGTCAAACCCCGTATTCTTAGTATATCTAAACAAGCATATAAATATGGAATAACAGTAAACACAATTGGATAAACACGAACAACCATTAACAAAACGTAGATTTTATATAAACAACGTTTTCGTAAAGTTCATAGATCCCTAGACAATATATGTTTAACTACACATGGTCGTAGCCCTATATACAACTAGAAATGAGCTAAATATATATAAACATTCAACCAAAATAAGAGAGAAATGAGGAGACTAGCCATTATCCGAAGATCCGTCGCTAAAATCGCTCCGTGAATGCTTCCTCCTTCTTCGCGTTGTGATCTTTTATTGGTCTAATGGCCTTGGAGCTCTCAAGACTCCCAAAAACGTCTACATTCGTTTGGGAAGAATAAGGATGATATTTATAGGATTCAAAATATCTCAAAACTCCGCTATGTGGTCTCCGACCAGAGCTCCACGAAAAACGTCTAGTGCTCTGCTCTTTGGTCTCCGACTAGAGCTCTCTAGTGTTTGAGCTCTCCGTCGGTTCTCCGACAAAAGCTCTACACAACCCAGGTGATGGGTGGTTCAGGTGGCAGGCGCGGTGAGGCTATAAAAGTCTAAGTTTTGCGTCGTTTAGAGGTCAACAATAAGAAAAACACCACTTATAGGAGTACCGCTCAGAGCTCACTGCCCAGAATCTCTTCACTCAAGATGGTTCATTAACGGGTTAAGAATCGTCATTCAGAATTCTATCCATCAATGGTTCACTTAGAATCTCTTCACGCAAGATTGTTTGCTAACAGTTCAAAAAAATATCGTTCAGAATTCCCAGAAGGTTACCCATCTCAAAAATTGTTGTCGTTCAAGCACGCTTAACCACGAATTTTTGAAATCTATCACCTAGAATTTCCTGGGGATTACCCATCCCAGAATTGCTGCCACCCAAGCACGCTTAACCATAGAGTTCAGAAATCTATCGCTCCAGGAATCTAACCTCCGTGAACTAGTAGTTTGTCTCCCAAGATCTAGAAGCTTGACCCTAGCAGCTTACCTCCAAGGAGCCAGCATCTTGTCCCCAGCAGCTTAACCGTAGCAGCTTACCTCCCAGGAACTAACAACTTGACCCTAGCAGCTTGCGTCCCAAGATCCAAGAGCTTAACCTTCTTGGAGCTAGCAGCTTGACTTCCAAAGTCTACCATCCAGAAGCTTGACCTTCAGGCATATACTCTCTAGGGGACGACAACCCAAAATTTTACCCATTAGGAGAGTCGCCCAGAAGACATAATGGCCTGAGCTCTTGAAAATCAAAGAAATTTAGGGTCGCCCTGCCGTGCTACCTTACCCCGGACTTGGCCGTATGGGGGCTTATTTCAAATAAACTCCTCAGAAAATGTCAACTGTGGGAAAAGTGTAGTCCTGAAAATAAAAAAAAATTAGGGTCACCCAACCGTGCTACCTGACCTTGGACCCCGAACGTATGGGGGTTTATTTCAAATTAGCTCCTCAAGAAAAATTAACCGTGTCGGGGTTGCCCTGTGTAAATTACCTACGTATTTCCAATCTGAATTTGTTAGTTTTCAAGTACGTTTATAGTTATTTTTATATGTTTTAATATGTTTTTATATTTTTTGTATAAATCAGGTGTGTGGAGCAAAAAGATAGGAAATTGGAGCGAAAACGATGAGATTGAACCGAATGCGAGTCGAAGTTACGGTGGATAAATAAGCAAGGAGGCAAATATATGAAGGAAACCCACTGCCTAGGCGTCCAGACCTCCACCTAGGTAGTGAAGATGCTAAGAATGACAAAGACTACTGACAGCCCACCGCCTAGGTAGGAAATTCCTCTGCCTACGTGGAAACCCCAGTAGAAACATTTTGAAGTCCACCGCCTACTTCTTCGCCTAGGCGGTCGCCAAACCTGCAAAGTCGGTACAGGTGCTGTAACTTCAAGGCTATTTTAGACTATTATTAAATCCGAATTTTGAAATACTCAAAACATGGAAGTTGTATATCTTTTTCTTATCTTTCCATAAGTTAATCACCTCAATCGGAGTTTGGATGAATAAGTTACAGCCAAAACAAAATTGCAAACCTGTAGTAAATTCGCCTAGGCGAAGTTTTCTTCGCCTAGGCGAAATTCTAGCAAAAAGTTAACTGAATTAACTTCGCCTAGGCGAAAATCCTGCAGTACAGCCATGATATTTATGAGATATTTTGAGATCTTTTGGATATTTTTTTAATCCCTTATCTCCTCTTCTCTTTCCTCTCTTCAGCCCTTAAGGCATTAGGCCATATTTTAGGAGTAGGATTAGGGATTTTTGAGGGAGAGCTCTCAACCAGAGGTGGAGGATGAAGAGGGAAGCGATCGTTTGGCGATTCTAGCACCAATTCTTTGGATATAGGCTAAGTCTCTCGTTTGGTTTTCTTCATTTTGGTAATTGTTGAGCATATTTAGCTCGTTTTACATTGTATAAGCAGTTAGGGCCATGAGTTAAACATGGATTGTAATAGGGATTAATGTATTATTTATGAAAATGTAGTTTTGGTTGAATTTGTGTTTCGTTTATGGTTGTTCCTTATAATTTCAATTGTGTTGCCGTGTTTTCTATGATTATATGCTAGTTTAGATATATTGAGAATACGGAGTTTGACACTCGGGAGAGGTAACCCCGGATTCGGACTAGGATTAACACAGCACGACAATCAAACGACCCGGGAAGGTGTTAGAAAGTATGCAATCGATGACGTTGGGAAGAGACTCACATGATCTAGAGTCATTAAGATGTCGAAGGGGATTTCAGCGTTGACACGAAGTCACGTATTCCCCCATCTTACACTCGAAAGAGGTGGCGAGGGAGTTTACGAACCGAGATTATCGGATACGCCGAACGCCGTTAATGTTAACTAAAGTGAAATCAAACGCATTTAAGTAAATAAAGTTAATCCCTAGGAAATCTACTCCCCTGAACAATCTTAAATTAGATATTATAGTATAGTTAACTTAATTAGTATTTTAGTTTAATATTAGTATTAAATTAAATTCCAATTTTTGACGCCTAGATAAAGTCAGGTTATGACAATCGCGATACTCGATAGTAACAATACCAATCCCTGTGGATACGATACCTGACCGAAAGGTCCACTATACTAAAACTTGACTCGTACGCTTGCGATGAAAGTGGCAGCGCTTAATTAGCGACCACCAAGTTTTTGGCGCCGTTGCCGGGGATTGTTTTTATGTTATTGTCGGAGAAACACGGTAATGGCCGGAGACTTAAGTTTTAGATAGGAGAAGCAAGTGTATCGTATTCTAGTCCCATCAATGCATCAAGTTTTTGGCGCCATTGCCGGGGATTGGCAAAGTGATTATTGTCGATATTGGGATTAAATAACTTGATTTTAATTTAGGCATTTTTGTATATAATTTTCATTTGTAGTTTTGTTTTTGTTTTCCAGTAAGATGCTTGAAGATGTTAGATCGACAGGTGCTCTTGCGGTTCGATCATTGAATATTTTGCCAGTCTTGAGGGCATGTGTCGGGCCGAGGACATTACACCAAGCGCTTCTTAGGAGGCAACCCAGGGTCACAAATAAGTTAGATGCATCTCCGTCAATTTGAGTTGGAGGCGAGATCCTCTCGTCTCCTAGGTATGTGTTCTAAATCCCCGTCTTCAATATCATGCTATATACTGTCATTGGGATCGCTGACGGCTCGTTTTGGACATCACCTATTTTATGTTAGTGGTGATGTGTAGTATGTTTTAGTATGTGTTTATGTGTTTAGTTAAAGTTTACTGTTTTTATGGTTTGCATGCTTGTTTAGGATTAGTTTGTTTAGTTTAGTTGTGTTTTGTGCTGAGTTTTGACGTCATCTGGGCCTATACCCGATGATGATTCTGTCCCTTGATTATTTTAAGGTCGAGCGTAAAACTCATTCATGTGTGTTTTGTGTGCTTGACGTATCATCTTAATAAAAGTTATTGTGGATCCTAAATGCACAATCACGTAAACTCAGTATAGCACTATCTAATTGATTTGAAACCGATTATCCTTCACTCAATTTTATGACAATAGGGATTCTAGAACTTGATTTGGGGGAAATTCGAGGCGAAATCCTAGGTGAGGTTGTTTAGGAGATATGATTTAGGCAGTCATTTAATCGCTTGAGCCTTTTGAAGCCTACCATGCAATATCATTATCCCTCATTACCCTGTCGAAGCCTAATACCTGTTTCAATTTCTGAACACTTAACAAATACCTTAGCCAATTGAACTTTTTCCAAACCTATATCGCTAAACTGAAGGCACAATTTGAGTGAATCAAATTAGCATTTCTCTACTTGATGTGAGCGGTTCGGTTTAGGCCAAAATTCTAATTTGGTTCAGTATTCGAGTACTCGCTTGTCGTTTGTCGTTCATATTGTTCGCACATTCCTAAGGTTATAAGAATTCGAATACGTTTTGGGATGTGTTACTTAATCATTTTTGCACACTCTTAAAATTGTAGAAACTCGAATGAGTTTGGGGGTGTGTTAAAAATAATAATAATAATAATAATAATAATAATAATAATAATAATAATAATAAAAATAAAAATAAAAAAATAATTTTTTTTTTTTACATAACAAGTGAGTACGACGTTCTTAAACGTTTGTTCAGGGTTGTTTCTAAAAAATATGGGGTTTTGAGTGTGAGAATGCAAAGCGATGCGTCTCGGGTAACGTTAAGTTAATGACGTTAACCTGTTCTCTATTCAAAAAAAACCTTGGCCATTATTCCAAAACCGAACCAAACCCTACTGATCTTCATGAACCTCTGAGCCTACATTAGTGGAGAATAGATCCCAGGTCAGGCGTATGGATTGCCTATACCTTAAAGGTTTTAGTTATGATCTTTATTTAGGGATAATCCCATCTAATCAATTGATAGTAGTATAATTGAGTTTAATCACACACACTTAAACAGGATCTAGAATGGCGCTTACTATTTTTGAACGTTGAAATTCTAGAACACCATATGGTGTGATTTATGCTTGAACTTGATAGGATTAGGGGCCGATGAAGGAAAAATCTTTCGGCCGGTAGATGATAATCAAAACTTACACATTTTTGTTTTCAATGTTTTTCGTTTGTAGTTTTTAATTTCGTAATTAGTTTGTATACTTTCTCATATTGTGAGGGTGTTTTGCTCGAGGACTAGCAAAATTCTAAGTTTGGGGGTATTTGATAGGTGTAAATTACCTACGTATTTTTAATCTGAATTTGTTAGTTTTCAAGTAAGTTTATAGTTATTTTTATATGTTTTAATATGTTTTTATACTTTTTCTATAAATCAGGTGTGTGGAGTAAAAAGATAGGAAACTGGAGCGAAAACAATAAGATCGAACCGAAGGCGAGTCGAAGTTACAGTGGATAAACAAGTAAGGAGGTAAAAATATGAAGGAAGCCTACCGCCTAGGCGTCCAGACCTCCGCCTAGGCAGTGAAAATGCTGAGAATGACAAAAGGCTACTGACAGCCCACCGCCTAGGCAGGAAATTCCTCCGCCTAGGTGGAAACCCCAGTAGAAATATTTTGAAGTCCACCACCTACTTCTTCGCCTAGGCGATCGCCAAACCTGCAAAGTCGATACAGGTGTTGTAACTTTAAGGATATTTTGGACTATGATTAAATCCTAATTTTGAAATACTTAAAACATGGAAGTTGTATATCTTTTTCTTATCTTTCCATAGGTTTTTGAATCACCTCAATCGGAGTTCGGATGAATAAGTTACAGCCAAAACAAAATTGCAAACCTGCAGTAACTTCGCCTAGGTAAAATTTCGGTAGAAAGTTAACCGAATTAACTTCGCCTAGGCGAAAATCCTGCAACACAACCTTGATATTTATGAGATATTTTGAGATCTTTTGGATATTTTTTTAATCCTTTCTCTCCTCTTCTCTTCCCTCTCTTCAGCCCTTAAGGCCTTAAGCCATATTTTAGGTGTAGGATTAGGGATTTTTGAGGGAGATCTCTCAACCCGAGGTGGAGAATGAAAAGGAAAGCGATCGTTTGGCGATTCTAGCACCAATTCTTCTGATATAGGCTAAGTCGCTCGTTTTCTCTCTTTGTTTTCTTCATTTTGGTAATTGTTGAGCATGTTTAGCTCGTTTTACATTGTGTAAATGGTTAGGGCCATGAGTTAAACATGGATTGTAATAGGGATTAATGTATTATTTATGAAAATGTAGTTTTGGTTGAATTTGTGTTTCGTTTATGGTTATTCCTTATAATTTTGATTGTATTGCTGTGTTTTCTATGATTATATGCTAGTTTAGATATATTGAGAATACGGTGTTTGACACTTGGGAGAAGTAACCCCGGATTCAGACTAGGGTTAACACAACACGACAATCTAACGACCCGGGAGGGTATTAGAAAATGTGCAATTGATGACGTTGGGGCGAGACTCACGTAATCTAGGGTCGTTAAGACATCGAGGGGGATTTCGGCGTTGACACGAAGTCACGTATTCCCCCGTCTTACACTCGGAAGAGGTGGCGAGGGAGTCTACGAACCGAGATTGTTGGATACGCCGAACGTCGTTAATGTTAACTAAAGCGAAATCAAACGTATTTAAGTAAATAAATTTAATCCCTAGGCAATCTACTCCCCTGAACAATCTTAAATTAGTATTTATAGTATAGTTAACTTAATTAGTATTTTAGTTTAGTATTAGTATTAAATTAAATTCCAATTTTTGTCGCCTAGATAAAGTCAGGTTATGACAATCGCGATACTCGATAGTAACAACACCAATCCCTGTGGATATGATACCCGATCGAAAGGTCCTCAATACTAAAACTTGATCCGTACGCTTGCAGTGAAAGTGGCAACGCTTATTTAGCGGCCACCATCCTGTCGTACTTCCCCACCCCAGACCCCTGCCGTATGGGGGCCTATCTCGAATTTACTCCCCCAAAAAAGTTAATTGTTGGAAAAATGTTGACCAGAGGTATTTCTTATACTTCGAAGTCTTTAGGATGCCCATTCTAACCTAGAATTGATACCCCTGACCGTCTCGTTTCCCTCGCCGCACAAGGCAAGGGGGCAACTGATGAGGGTATTTTCAGGCACCATTAAGTCAACACCTGGGACCCAGCCATGTATCCGTCCTCGTAGTGACATGGGCGCATTCTAGAATCCGTAGCACCACGTTGGAACATACACCGACCACAGCTCCTCCTTGGAATCTCTTTTGCACCCAAGGAGGAAAAAGGTACCACACAGGAACGTGCCGCCCTAAGTTTTGTGTCATACCCTAGGTGACCAACTTTAGGGACTCAATTGTTCACCTCGACCAACTTTTTATTCTAGCTCGCTTCTCCTCTAAGACTCCACAGATCTCCACTCTCCTCAACCATCTCACCACCACAAGCCTAACATATGCCCGTGGGCTGCCAAATGGGCCCAGAAGCCCAAGCCAATTGATTATCTCTTAAACACCCCAAATTATCGGGTAAACACATGGTTTCACCTAATTAACTGTGTTTAGGCGCGACTAATCATCTCCAATGTCTATATATGTCAGGGGCTATGCAAGTCCGAGATACGCTTTATTTTATGCGCGAATGCTTTAAGTTCATTCGTTTACTTGACACATTTCTTTACATCTTCTCTCTGAGCTCTTATTCTCAAGTCGGAGAGGTTTCATCGAAATAAATCCCGGCCTGAGCCTCTTGCAGATTCCACTCCTCGAGGAGCAGGACTCTAGGCATAGCAGGTCAGTCTTCTCAAGACCTAGTATAGCTCACGTGAAGAATTTTCAACTGTCGACTCCACCTCAATAAAAAAATATCTGTCACCCGCTTGAATCATACTGAAGATGTGTACCAATTTTATACACCAATAGGACTATATAAAATTATAAAGAAAGTCAAATTCAGGATCCATCTAGTGATTCAAATAAAAAAGTAAAAATTGGCCCTTATTCCAATTCCATGACACCAAACACACACTAATAACTCACGTTAAAACTTGGTGGGTTAAATTGAAAGAAATTGCAAAAATTAGGCTATGTTTGGTAGAAAGTACTACTGTTTTCAGTGCCACTCTCTAGTCTCTCCCCATGTTTTGGGCGTCAGATGGAAAAATGAAAAACCGGGTGTCCAACCAACCAAGTGGCATGCAGCTATGCCTTTTTCAAGTGACTCACACCCACCATGATCTAAGATTCCAATTTTGCCCCCATGATAACTAAACTACAAAAATGGCAAAATGGTCAATTTAGTATTTCCGCTAGATTCTAACTTCCGTAAACCGCTGAAACAGCCGCCTGTTTCAGACTCCCCAAACCACTGGAAATAAGCCGCGGCCTCCTGTTTTCACCCTTCACTGTCGGCCATTCCCTCTCTCTCTGGAATCTATATAAATAATCCTCACTCCCATCCATCTTCGTGTCAAAAAATACCTGAAATTTACAGAAAAAACCACTTCAATTTCAGCGTAAAAATCAAATCCTTCCGAAGCAGAAGAGAGAAGAAATAAAGAATTATTTGAGATCTAGTAGAAGATGGGTTCAACAAGAAGCAGAGCGTGGGTTGCAGCAGCTAGCGTTGGGCTGGTGGAGGCGTTGAAGGACCAGGGATTCTGCAGGTGGAACTACACCATAAGGTCTCTGCACCAGCACGCCAAGTCAAATCTCAGGTCCATGTCTCAAGCCAAGATGTCTCCTTCAGCGTCTGTGGTTTCCATCAAATTGAGAGAAGAGAAGGCCAAGCAGTCCGAGGAGTCCCTTAGGAAAGTCATGTATTTGAGCTGTTGGGGTCCCAACTGATTTAATTGTCTGAAATAGTAAAGGTATCATAGGAATTTATGAGTGGCAAGAGGGGGATGGCAACTGTAATTATGTATTTAATTTGTTGAGATAAAAGTATAAAAAATTTGTTCTTGATACAAGAAATGTCTTGCTATTTGTTTCTTAAAAGAATATAAACCTTATTGTCTGTTGCATTTGTAGTTGGCAGTGCTGATGAAATGGTGCGATTCCTCTTTCTAAACCTGCCATTTGTTGTCAACATGAACTTCCAACGGGTTTGTCGAAACAACGTTGTTGTAGGAAGTAAAAAGAACGAAATTACTAAAATTATTTGGATTGGGTCACGGACTAAATCGTTCTCTTTAAAACGTTTCGTGACTCTGTTCAAAATTATGCAAGCAGTATAACAATCCCGTCGTCTCTAGGATACAATAGTCCCAAATTCTTCTCTGTCTAGAACCTCTTCTGCACGGAAGAAGACCTGTAAACCAAACACCCTAACACACTGATCGGAAAAAAAAAAAAAAAAAAACGAGTGAAGTTTTTAATCGAACTTTTGGTGTATGAGGCAAGTCTCGATATTTATAGGGAAAATCACCAACGGGTAGAAAACGGCTAGAAATTGCCGAGTGGAAAACGTGGAGAGATTCGTGGGAAACATGGAGAGAAAGTTAGAGATTGGGTAATCCCAACATATTAGATTACCATGTCAAAATAGATTTAAATAATAAAAAATTGTTGATGTCAAAGTTTGGTTGATTCCAACGGTATGGTCCGGTCAGCCTTGGATGGAATTGGAGAGGTCTAGAATGGAGATTTTCGATCCATGGAGCTTCTAATTCATGGAGAGATCTCTGGCTAGGAAGGGGAGGGCCTGTATTGGCAAGAACCCAAAAGCCTTCTAGGCCGAGAAGGGGAATACCAAAATGCCTTATGATCATTCGAAAAAAGAATTAGAGCTTGAAATAGAGCAGTTCCGGGAAGAAGAACACCTAGAAACCTACACGAAGGACTTGTCAGGATGGTTCTAGCTTGTCCCCTCCAACGTGAGAATCAGCGTATGGAGAGAAAAGTTTATAGAGAAATTGCCGAAAAGAGTGAACAAAAGTTCATCTACCTTTGGGCAATTGTATACCCTCTTTTTTATAGGCAATGAGTGGATATGTTTAGGAGCTTAAGTATGGATTAGTGTCTCCTCAAAATTACATCAATGTGTCAACTTGGCATGTAGCCAATAGGAGAATGCCAATAGGCTCTTATCTTGACCATATTGGAGGATATTTAGTGATATTTTCGGTTGGGGAAGAGAGCCATGATGATATTTGTAGATATTTTGGGATATTTAGGAGATATTTTAGGATATTTGTGGAGGTATTTTAAGGAAGGGGAAATGAGCCGGCCAATAACTAGAGAGACACTTTCTTGCTATAGCTGATATGAGGAGTTCGATTCTTGTCTCTTCTCGAATTTTTGGAGACGGGAAAGGGGAGCTGCGCGGAGATTTTTACCTTGCCCTTCTCGGATAGCCGAAGACGAGAAGGAGGGCTCTGCCTAAGGAGCTTTGCGGAGCTGGTTACCGAGATGAGCGAGGCTGTAGCGGAAAATCCAGAGATGGGGAAGGGTTTCTTGTCCCAAAGGTGGCTTGTCTACTGTTTCTAGAGAGTGCCAAGGCCTTCGAGATAGCTGGCATGGTTGGAGGCGTTCCTCTGCTCGGTGCAATCGTTATACTTAGTCATTGGCAAATCTTGTCCTTTTATGAAAAATTGTGGACATGTGACGGTCTTCAATTGGTTGCGTTGGGGTGACCATTCTTACACTCATCAGTAGCCCTCCAGTCCCTAGTATTGAGAAGAAATTCTAAAGACTAGGGACTTCATTGTGAGCCTTCTCTTGGAGTTTTGCTACTTCTATCGAACCTTTTTGAGATATTAGTGACCTTTAAGAAGTGTCTTACACTACAAGAAAAATGGGTTTTGGCTACAAAAAAATTTTGTAGCTAAAGCCCTAATTTCGTAGCGAAAACATTTTAACGACAAAAAAATTATTATTCCAATTTCGTAGCCTATGTGCCGTAGCAGAAGGTTTTTGGCGATGAATTGTTAGTTCGTCGCACAAGACTACTATTTCGTGACAAATCATTTTGTAACTAAATTCATAGCTAATAAATTCATTTCATAGCCAAAGAGTAATTAAAAATCATGGGGATAATTTTCTGGCGATGAAAATTTTCGTTGCCAAAAAATAACTAAAATGGCGGGAATTCTTTTGGCGAAGAAATTATTTTTGTAGCCAAAAAATAATTTTTTTTCAAGAAATACATTGGCTACAAAAATAAATTTGTAGCAAATTACTCTACTTAAAGTTATGAATATCAATTTATAGCCATCAACCAATCAACAAAAAGTAACAGAAACTATACAATTGTATTAAAAGTCAAATAGCCAAAATATATCAACATTCTTAAACATTAATATGGCCAAAAAAATAAAATGTCTTACGAAACATCATTACAAAATAACTAAGAAACAATCTATAGATGATAAGCGATATCTATTGCCCATTTGCCCTCTGATGTGTGATCCAATGTAGATCAATCATATCTCGAGCCTACAATTATTGAATTTTCATCTATATCACATACAATAATTGACCATCAAGGTATAAATTGAATTAGAATAATAGACATACCTTTTTTCGAAATGTTGTGCCAAATGACTTTGAGCCCGAAACATGAATCTGTGAACACAAACAGAGAAACAACCAAACCACAGAAACAGAAATAGAAACAGAAACAAAGAAACAAAAACAGCAAACAAAAACACAAATGGAAACAAAAACAGAAACATCAAACAGAAACAGCAATAGAAACAGAGAACGGCAGCAAAAATAGATAACAGTAGCAGACACAGACACTACAAAAAATACAACTAAAAATTAACTTGCAATAATAAAAAATAATGCTAGAATAAAAAATCAAAACCAACCTTACGTTAAGATCGAGGAGGACAAGATCCGAAAACTCAGATCTGATCCTCGACGACGCCATCGACCGGAAATCACCCTACGCCGAAGAAGCTCCACTGCCTAGCCTGCAGATGAACCGATTGAGATGAGACGGTAATGGAAACAGAAACGACAAATAGAAACAGAAACAACAAACAGAAACAGCAAACAACAAACAGAAACAGCAAATAGAAACAGAAACAGCAAACATCAAACAGAAACAAAAACAGCAAACAGAAACAGAAACAACAAACAGAAATAGAAAACATAAACATAAACATAAACAGAAATAGCAAACCAAAACAGAAACAACAAATAGAAACAAAAATTGCAAACATCTGAGATATTTCATCATTAATCCAATAATGAAATAAAATTGGTATTGGTCCTTAAAGTTTTATGGGTTGCTGTCAAATAGTTTCCCCAATATTTTAAACATTCAGTTCTAATTCTAAGTCCAATGCCCCAATTCCCTGCAACGAAAAACAAAGTTGTTTTTTTTTTATCATACAATTGTACTTTTCTTTTAAATTACTAGGCTAAGAGACATTTTATCATACAAGTCATTATTAATCTTTAATACATCCAAAAAAAATAAGCATGTTTCTAAATCATTTTGCATAGACGAGAAACCAAAAGACGTAATGGTATAAGTTAATTATCTCACTTTCTAAGATACATTGAATTGCATAATAAATAACCTAAGGAGATAATAGTGAAAAGTATAGCCTAGACATATATCACCAAAAACAGTACCAATTTTGCTACAAAAACAGTAAAATAGTGTTCTGCTTTGCTATTTTTTGCAGCCAAACAATGCTGTTTTGCGGCAAAAACAGCAAAAGCACAAGTTGTTTTTGCAGCAAAATAACAAAATTGTTGCGATTTTACTGTTTTAGCATTTATGGATTTACCTTTCACCACAAATGAGATTAATAATATATGAGGGAGCAAAGATTGAGATAGACAAAGAGACATTCAAAATAATTAGAAATAATAGGTGAAAAAGCCTATAGAATCAAAATAATTAGTTTTTTTTATGAACATTTCATATAACTGTGACAGATACATGGATGCCCACATCAAATAGGTAAACAAAAAGTGAAACAAAAAAATCATGATACAATAATACTATGAAGTTTTGCAATAAGATCACCTTGGTCTGTGGTATTATGAGGCAAGAGCAATCCATTTTTTATTTCCTGCAATTGAAGTGCAACCAATAAGATTTAACAATAAGTTTATAAACATAGCCTTCTAGAGTAAGACATGGTCAGCACTTAATATGTATACCAGCACAAAGACAGCCGATTATTCTAGTGCCAGCAATTGATGTTTTAACCACTGGAATAAAATCCGCTAACTCGGCCTCAAATATGCCATAATCAAGATAATCATTTGCTATCATTCTATTTTAAATAATAATGCACTTGCAATCAAGAAATAAATAGACAAAGTAGAGTACCTGTAGAAGTTCTCAGAACCTCCGATTGCAACCAAACACTACGCATTAGTCAGCTTGGAGAACACCCCAATATCACATGAATTCTCGAATTGCAACCCTATTGAAAAACTCATGCACCATTAGACATTCAAATCAATAGAACACAATAAAACATACATACTATGAAAAGAAATTGATTACTACAGATTAATGGCAATAGGTTAACCAAATTGCAGCACACTAGAACTTAATGTAAAAAAACAAAAAACTGAATGTTATAGAAAACTTATTAGTTTCCATAATGAATAAAGAAGCAAGAAATGATTGAACCAAAGAATAATATCTGCAAACAATCAAGGTTAAAATGATAAATTGAGGGATTCTTTAATTCAAGAAACAAAAAAAATCAAAGTATAGAAACAGTAACGGAAACATTCTCTGGTTCGCAAATAGAAACAGAACAGAAACAGAAACGTGAACATAAATTATTTAGTGCCGTTGTAACGGCCTGAGAGCACAGATGGGCGGCTCGAGAATGGCAATGAATAGCCCGTCCTAGATCAACGAGAACGCTTAAAATGTCACGCACACATCCCATCGCGTCTACGCCCCTGTAGTGGTGCCTCTTCAATGTGCCTAGATATGTCGTCTACCCAACTGTCGGGAAAAGGATACGTGGCTACACGGCCCCTGAACTACACATATTTCCAAGGCGTCATCAGGCATGACAGTTGGAATGGACGAGTTCTTTTCTATATAAAGGAGGTACCCTGAGTTTCTTTTCTACCTTTTCGCGAACCTTCGAAGCACCAACCTTTCCGGCAGGTAACTCATATCTTTTCCAAAATGTCTTCTTCTTTTGCTTCTGAGTCTATATCGAGGTCTACCACCCCTGGGCAAGCCCTAAACCTTTCTCTTCTTTGACGGATTGATCCTCTACTGGCTTTGCCTCCCTACCCAAAGGAACGGGCAGGGTCTTCGGATGGCGTTGAACCCTCCAGCCGCCGCAACAACGGAAATGATATCGGGCCCACCAGTGGCTCCATCATGGAGGCAAACCTAGGCCTAGAGGACGAGGCTGAATTATGGGAGGAGATTATTCTGGGGGAGAGTCCCATTTGGCGGATTGAATCGACAATGACGGAGAAGAAAATCCAGGAGGTGTGAAATAAATACACCATCCCAAAAGATGTGGAGATTCGTCTCCCTCTCCCTGGGGATAGGGCTTGCGCCCCCTCCAGAGGGTTTTATTACGGTGTACATGGAACATTTCTATGGTAGTTTCCGATTTCTAATCTATCCATAGATTCAAACCCTTTGTGCGGAGTACAAGCTGTGTCCATTACAGCTTGCTCCAAACTGTATCCGAGCCTTCGTGGCTTCATTTATCATTTTCAAGGCTGAGGGACTTAAGTCATCCCTGGACTTGTTTAAGTCTCTCTTTTTGCCAAAATCCATGCCCTCCGGAAAAGGGTGGTGTTATGTTGCTTCTCGGAAGTAGTTCCTCTCTGATCTTGAGGAGTTAGTGAAGAACTGGAAACCCTAGTATTTCTTCTTGGGAAGAACATGATAAGAGTTCGGTCCCAATAACGAAAGAGTCAACCTCATTCCTAGGAAATAGGATGTTGTAGGTAAGAATGTCTTCATTTGTGAGTGAATTGTCGATTACACAGTCTTTCTTTAATATTTTGACCATTTTCCCCTTTTCTCTTGTTTTGTTTTCCTGAACAGTCCTAGAGAACGTTAGCGGAAGGAGAGTTTAGCCAAGCGCTTCGATTAAACAGCAAAGAAAAGTTGTGTGGGAGACAGAGTACAAGAACATCAACAAACTGCTAGATTCAATGTTGTACTGTCGCTATTTATACTGGGCTTTGGGTCTACCAGTGCTAGATATTAAAGAAAAAACCAAGAATGGATAGGTTCCCTATTCTCAGAGGTTGCAAATTTTTTTAATCTTTTATTGTTTTCTTTGCATTTTTTTCATCCATATCTCTTTGCTTTCTTGGTAGAGATGGACAAGGTGGCACTAAATAGGTTGTTGAAGGAGAAGACTGCCAAGGCCTCAATCGAGAAGAGGAAAGCGTCACTTCCTCAGGTGGAGGTTCCCCAGGGGAAAACTGCCGAGGAGGAAGAAGAGACTGACAAAATGAGTTCCGCTAGCGAGGCCCCTGTTGGGGTGGAGGATTTGCTGAGGAGGGTAACCAGGAGAGAGCAACAATGATGGGAGACCGAAGCTACCACTGGGAAGGAGACTTCATCGCAAGCTGATAATATCCCCACCCCTTCCTTCGAGAAGAAGAGTGATGGAGCGAGCCAAGAAAGAGAAAAAAGTAAAGTGGAGAGGTCAGGGGCTAAGAGAACGAAGAAGGCCAGAGACGAGAGAGCTCCTAGAGCCCTCCCAGCCAAGCAAAGCCCCCACCCCTAAACCATATTCGGTCCCAAAAACAAGTTTCCTTCTTAAGATAGGGGCCCTGGAGCACCCAGATATGTTGTCCGCCTATATCAGCCAAATCATTCCCCCCAAAAACCATGAACAAATAAATGTTGAGTCAAATACACAAACCCTTGCCATGCTGTAGAGAGACACGATGTTGGTAAAACTAATACTGAGGTTTACTTTGACTTTTCATTGTACTCTATTTTTGGACAACAATATGACATGTTTCTTATTTCTTATGTTCTATAGGTGTTATCCAAGATTTCTTCTTTGTCTGGACACCTTAATGCTGCCTTTGAGAAGGAGCAGAAACTGAACGAAGAGCGCAGTAAAAAAAATGGCATGAGATGAGCAAAATACTGATGGAAAATGAGAAAAACGCCAAGGAGGAGCTGAAGAAAGTAACCGTGGAGAAGGCACAACTGACCGAGGAGAATGTAAAGCTGACCGAAAAGAAAACAACCATTGAATCCCGCTATGGCAGGCTTGAGGCTGATCTCACCACCGTTAGGGAGAAAATGGATAGGATGCAAGAGGAGCACGATGTCTCCATTACAAGAGCTAAGAACGGTGTTGTAGAATAATGGAAGAAATCTTCTATCTTTACCGACATTAAGATGCTTATTGTTGCCGAGATGGTAGAGAGTGGGCATAGGTACACGATTCGCAACCTATGTCGTCAATACCCAAGTTTTCTAGCAGACAACATTGGTATGAACTACTCAGACGTTGAAGAAGGTATCGGCCCTGAGATGGGGAATGTCGCAGTTGAAGAAGGAAGTAGAGATGCCGTGATGGTTGAAGTCAACACCAAGATGGGGGACACTGAAGCTGACCAATGAAATGTTGAAACCGTGATGGGGGAAGTAAACGTCGACCTGGGCGAAACAGATACCGTTCCAAGGAACCTTAAGGCTGGGGAGGATGAACCCCCCACCAGTAAAAGTGACATCGAACCGTGCCCTATCAGCCAGTAACCAATTTCAACTCAACCTCTCAGTCCTGGACCAATCAAGAAATTTATTTATTTATTTTATATATATATATATATATATATACCTTTTTGGCACCCCAGCCCCTTGGTGAAAAGGGCCTTTTGTAGTGGGCTTTGGGGCCTTAGGCCTGCAATGAATGTTGGATGAATGAACAAATATTTCCTCTTTATTTCTTCTTGGAGGATTTTGAACACTTTGTGATTTTTTGCATGATCTTATTTACTGCCTTTGATTTTGTATTTGCATGCCTTCGAATTTTCATTTTTGTCTATCCTTGGAGATTTTGTACCCTTTGGAGTTGAAACGGTTCATCTTCCCGATGGAGGAGTTTTGTTCCCATTCTTATCTCAGAAACACCGATATGGGGAGAGGCCTTAGAAAGTAGTAGGACATAGGGTTGGGTTCTTGCTAGGAGAATTACTTGAACTCATGTTGAAGATGGACCTAAGCCTTACTCGGTTATTTTTTGAGGACTTTTGGCATTTTCAACTATGACACTCGCTTTTTGTCCTTGGCCCTTTATTTTAGTCAATTGGATATCCTTTTGTCATTCTTCTTGATCTCGACTGTACTATGCTCTGGGTGGACATTCCACAATACTTGTGTATATTTTTCTTGAAAAAATTCAAGTCTCTGCCATTTGGTTTTACACCTCCTCTTGGACCAATAACCGAGAAGAAATCACGCTTCCCTTCTCGGACTTACATGCCGAGAAAAGATCATGCCACCATTTCTCAGGAAAGGCATTATTTCATGCTATTTCACTATATCCATAACCTCTCTGGCCCCCAAGCCTAACATCCGAGCAAAGCTCGGGTAGTAGGTTATAATCCTAGGAGTGGTACCTGTATCAAATCTGGCCCTTGCGGTCCCCAGGGGGTGACCTTAGGTCGACCCCCTATGGCCAATTACAAATGTGATTTCCTTAGTGGGGTTTATCCTTAAGCCTTTTCAAGTTATCCCAAATTGTCCTTCCAGCGGCATCCTTCATTTGTGTCACCTGAGATTAGCTCGGTTGTCAGGGGTGAGATGCTCACCTGTAGGTCCCCAGACCCGATCGGTGTAATGCTATTGGAAGATGATAGCGATCAGTCCCTAAGCCAACACTACCGACCTGTGGAGAGAGTTTGGTTATATCCCTAACGTAGTGCATCGGGATGGGTTTCTTTATGGAGATTACCCTTGACGCGGAGCATTGGGATATTGTGTATTTTTAACAAGTAGCTGGGGCTAGCATATGTTTGTCCGAGAAGGGACGGAGGGCTGCACATGTCTTCAACCCACCTTCACTTTGATTTGTCTAATCTGGTCTTGAGTCCGTGGAGAATTGTTCGGTTGGTAACTTCTACTTGTCCATTGGCTTGGGAATGCCCTGGAGATGCGAAGTGGGTCTAAATCCCCAGCCTGGCACAGAATTCCATAAGGAGATCATTGTCGAATTACTTCCCGTTATGAGAGACGATGACCCTGGGTATTCCGAAGCGGCACACAATATTTTCCCATACGAAATCTCTGATTCTTTCATTGGTGATTCGTGCAAGTATTTTAGCTTCTATCCATTTTGTGAAATACTCAATTATAACAACGAGGAATCTTCTCTGTCCGGTCCTTTGAGCAAATAGTCCAAGAAGCAATGCCCCACTGGGCAAAAGGCCAAGGACTTATCATGGGGACGAGGACAGTTGGAGGTAGTTGGGAATTGAAGGCAAACCTTTGATATTTATCACATTTTTTGACGAATTACATGCAATCTTTGCACATATTCGGCCAGAAATATCCATGTCTGTTGGTCCAGTGAGCTACCCAATAGAGGGTGAATTGAGTAGTATTAAAAAATATCAGAATATAACACTTCAAAAATCAAATAATTAATTTTATCGTAAAATTAATTATTATCTTGTATAGCAGCGAATTATGTGTTATCAACTAGATGCACACCCAAAAAGCAAAATATAAACAATATAAATAATGCAGCACACAGAAATTTATATTAGTTCACTAAGCTACTTTTGGTTAATGCAGTCCCCCGAACTCTGCGAAGAGTCGCACCCACTAAACTCAAGATTCTTTTAAAGGTAGGAACCAAACCCTCACAATGATTCTTTTTACAGACTCAGAATCAACATTTACAATTCTATTTTACAGGTTAAGGAATAACCTCTATCTTTTTACCAAGCGGAAGATTAACCTAATTCTATTACAGGGAGAATCACGACCTAATTATTTTTATACCTTAGACTCAAGAATTAAACCTCTCACAAACACGATCCAAATATCCTTTTACCCGGTAAGGATTGAACCGTTACAATTCACTCAAATCAAGAAATAATTAACACCTAATCTTTTTATAATCTAGGCAAAGATTAAAACCTCAATCTCTTTACCAGAAGAGATTAAAACTAGCTACCCTTGATTAAACACACCCAGTAGTATCTGATCCGACACTCAACTCATCAATTAAAAACAATTGATAAGTGATTTTCCCACTCAGGGCTTCTACCACCCCAAATAAATTCAAACTCAATTAATGTCCTGATACTAGTGATAGAAAAGTGAGAATTTTCAAGCAGTTAAGCACGTAATCAAATTTTTTTAAGAAATTGTTTCAAAAATAATTTTCAATAAAAATCCGAAAAACAATTTCAAAGATCAAATTCTAAATAATAAATAATAGAATCAAGAAACAATTAATAGTAAGTAATTTGGAAACATCTCACCAGGATTCCACCGAAAAAATAATGATTCGAATATCAATGAAACTTCATATCGGTAGTAGCAATAATCCACAACAAAAGTTTCTCAAGAACAACTCTCAGAAAAGATCTCACAATGCACTCAATATGATTACTCTTAGAAAGCACGAAAGCTGAATAACTCAGAATAATTTGATTCTCTTGATTTCTGATTATTTTTCATGTCAAATCCGCAGGTCTATTTAAAGTCACTTGAAACAAACCCTATAACGACTAGTTCCCATAAATCATGACATTTAATTACACCAATAAACCATCTATATCATAATGATTCATTCCTGATATAATTCATTTAAAATATCTCCTAAAATATTCAATTAAGTCCCTCAAACTTAATTAGATAAAATTGAAAGAATTACATGCACCAAATTGAGAGATATCAAAAATATTTGAACCATATCTATAGGGATAATTAAATATTAATTAAATAAATCAAAACATATCAAATTCCTAAGATATCTCACATATCTTAACCATAAAACGGCTAGTAATGGCTACTTTTTGAATAAAATCCAAAATTCCATACATCCTGAAACAGCTTCATCTATCGACCAGCCAAGACCCATCAGTCGACCGCTCAATTCAGGATGTAGCCAAGCAAAAAATCTATCGTCCATCGGTTGACCTCCCATACTTCATCTATCGACCGGATGATTCAAGATGTTTCACAAGTCGACCTATCTGTCGACTTAGAGATCCAGAGAATTCCTCTTTTAGCCATAGGTCGAACTACCTGTCGACCGAAGAATTCAGAGAGTTCATCCTCTAAGTACAGGTTGACTTAACTATCGACCGAATGATCCAGAGAGTTCACCTTATAACCACAGGTTGACTTACTTGCCGACCGAGCACTTCTGGAATACCTTTCCTTAATTCATTTTCATTCAATTTCTTCGACGTTTTCGCCCTTTTAACCGATTTCTTTTCTCAGTTAGCTCCACTAAATCTTAAATTCAATTTTAGTTAATTATCTTTATTTCTTTTTCAATTACACACAGAAGCAAATAATTTAAGTAATTAGGATCCTATAAAAACACACCTAATTTTGAAAAATATTTGGTGTCGTGTATGATCCTAACCGGGATACATTAAGAGTTAGAATTTAACCTGAGTTGTTTTTCCTAAATTCTTCAATTTCTTCAAACTCTTAATCTTCCATCATCTTTGTCATCATCTTTAGTATTGTCACAATATCTTCATGATCATTTTCACCACTAGAACTAATAAACTGAAACACTCAATAAAATCATTAGTTCCACCAAAAACATCAACATTTAATTATCCATCAAAATCTTTGGATCAACAATCTCCCCCTTTTTCATGATGACAATTAACTTTTATGTTTTCTTCGAAACAAAAATGTAACCACACTCCCCCTAAATCCGAGGACGGGTTCTTTGACTCGTTAAAGCAAAGTAATAAAAATATACAAAAATAATTTCAACAAAGAACAAATTTCAATATATAATAAACTCCCCCTTAAGATATTCAACAAAATAATTCAAGCTTCCCCTTAAGATCTTCGTTAAAATATCAACTAATTCTCCCCCTTTATCATCTCAAAAAAAATATTGGGGAGGGGAACTACAAAGAAACACTACTCTAGGCATACATCGTTATGCCTAGTCATATCCAAATCGCGAATAATTTTCACAAACTGATCTTCCGCTAATGGTTTGGTAAAAATATCAGCTAGCTGGTCGGAGGTATCAATATATTCAATAATAATGTCCATTTTCTGAATGTGATCACGAATAAAGTGATGTTTAATCTCTATGTGCTTAGCTAATGAGTGTTGTGTAGGATTCTCACTTAGACAAATAGCACTTTTATTATCACAATAAATCGGGATCTCCTCTATACAGATTCCAAAATCATTTAACTGTTGCTTAATATATAAAATTTGAGCACAACAGTTACCAACTGCCATATACTCAGCCTCAATAGTAGATAAGGCTATCGAATTATGTTTCTTGCTTAACCAAGAAACCAAAGCATGTCCTAACAAATGACATGACTCACTTGTGCTTTTTCGCTCAACTTTGCAACCGGCAAAATCAGCGTCGAAGTAACTTATTACTTTAAAATCACTCCCCCTATGATGCTATAATCCTAGGTCGGTCATCCCCTTTAAATATCATAAAAATTCGCTTAACCGCAGTCAAGTGCGATTCTTTAGGACAAGACTGAAATCTAGCACATAAACAAACACTATACATGATATCAGGTCTATTAGCAGTTAAGTATAATAGGCTACCAATCATACCTCGATACATTTTTTCGTTAACACTTTTGCCCGTATCATCTTTGTCTATCTTTGTAGCCGTTGCCATGGAAGTTTTACATTCTTTAACACCATCCAAGCCATATTTCTTTAACAACTCCTTAGTGTATTTAGCTTAGTTTATGAATATCCCCTCTTTGGTTTAACCCAAGAAAAAATCTCAGCTCCTCCATCATGCTCATTTCAAATTCGATTTGCATTATCTTAGAAAACTCTTGGCAAAGATCCTCATTAGTAGATCCAAAAATAATGTCATCAACATAAACTTGTACTAATAGGATATCAGAGTCAGTTTGCTTAACAAATAGTATTATATCACAAATACCCCTTCGAAAAAAATTTTCGATCAAATATCAACTACGTCTCTCATACCAAGCTCTAGGAGCTTGCTTGAACCCATACAAAGCCTTACGAAGTTTAAATACGTGATCAAAAAATTTATCACTTTCAAATCCTGGGGGCTGTTCCACATAAATTTTTTCTGCTAGGAAGCCATTTAGAAATGCACTCTTAATATCCATTTGATATAGCATAAAATTTTGTGAGCATGCAAAAGCGAGTAGCATTCTAATAGCTTCTAATCTAGCCACAGGAGCATAGGTTTCATCATAATCAATTCCTTCCTCTTGATTATAGCCTTGTGCTACTAATCTTGCTTTGTTTCTAATTGCCATACCAAACTCATCATTTTTATTTCAAAAAACCCATTTAGTACCAATAACAAAATGAAAATCCATTCTCAGAACAAGGCACCATACTTTGTTCTACTCAAATTGAACTAACTCATCTTGTATTGCGGAAATCCAAGATTTATCAGTTAACGCCTCATTTACATTTTTAGGCTCAATTTGAGATAAGAAAGCAAGATTAATTATAATTCTAATAGAGGAACGAGTACTTACACCTCTTTCGAAGTTACCGATAATTTCTTTTACCGAATGTCCCGGTACTGTCGTTATAACCCGTGGTAACGTCGAATCCTCTTTCTTAGCCTCCTCCTCTTTTTGAGATTCCTTAGTTTTATTTTCACCTTGGTTTTGGTTATTTGAAATACCTGCATCATCATCATCCAAAACCTTTCACGACAAAAATTGGTCAGCTTCCTCAAATACAATATGCATAGATTCTTCTACTACTAACGTACGTTTATTGTAAACTCTATAAGCTTTACTGTTAGTAGCATATCCAAGGAAAATCCCATAATCAGATTTAGCATCAAATTTACTTAGATTATCCTTTTCATTCAGAATAAAATATTTACACCCAAATACTTTAAAGTAGCAAATGTTAGGAGTGTTACCATTCCAGATTTCATATAGGGTTTTGTTAAACCCTCTACAAATTGATACCCGATTCACCACATGGCAAGTTGTACTTAATGTTTTGGCCCAGAAGTAGGGTGGTAAGTGATTTCCATTAAGCATTGTTCTGGCAATTTCTTAAAGTGTCATGTTCTTCCTTTCCACTACACCATTTTGTTGTGGTGATCTTGGTATAGAAAAGTTATGAGCATAACCATGCTCATCACAGTAACTGATAACATCATCATTCTTAAACTCTCTTCCTCTATCACTACGAATATTAATAATAGAACATTACTTCTCATTTTGAACACGTTTACAAAATTTAGCAAATACATAAGCAACTTCACTTTTCTTAACAAGGAAAAATACACAGGTAAGTCTAGAATAATCATCAACTATTACGAAGGCATAAAACTTACAACTAAGACTAGCAACAAAATTTGGTCCAAATAAATCAAGATGCAATAATTCAAGACATCTAGATGTGGACGTGTGCATCTTTGTCTTAAATGATGATTTAGACTGCTTACCTAATTGACATGCATCACATACTTTATCTTTTACAAATTGCAAATTAGGTAGGCCACGTACGAGACTCTTCTTAGATAATTTAGAAATTAGCTCCATACTAACATGCCCAAGCCTCCTATGCCATAACCAATTATTTTCAGATAAAACATTCAAACAGGATAAATTTTGAGAAGTAAAATCATCAAATGAGCAGGTATAAACATTCTCAAAACATGATGCAACTAACAAGATACTACTATCATGACCATTCTTAATAATGCACTTATCATGATCAAATATCAAATTATAGCCTTTGTCACATAGTTGACTAATATTAAGCAAATTATGTTTGAGTCTATCAACTAGTAACACATCTTTAATAATAGTTGTACCATTACCGATATTATCTCTACCAATAATTTTACCCTTTGAGTTGTCTCCAAAAGTCACATGACCTCCATCCTTAAGTGTCAAAGATGTGAATTTTGATTTATCTCCTATCATGTGTCGAGAACAACCGCTGTCTAGAGACCATTTGTCCTTACTTATTGATGCTTTTAGAATAACCTGCAAGGAGCACCTCAAATAGTTCTTAAGTGGTACCCAGTTTACATGGGTCCGATCTTGTTAGTCGGGACAATTTTAGTTTCTTTTGGAACCCAAACTTGTCTACATTTAGATATTTTAGTTAAACATTTACGAATAGTAGTAGCACGTAAATACGTCGCTACTTTCACCGCAAGTATACGGGTCAAATTTTAGTATAGATGGGAAGAGTAAGAGTATTTTGTCCACAGGGATTGTTTGAGATTATTATCGATTTCTACGATTATCATAACCTAATTTTATCTAGGCGCTAAAAATGTAATTTTTAATTAATAAATACTAATACTAAAATACTAATTAAACTATACTAATACTAATATGAGATGTTTAGGGAAACTATTTCCTAGGGATTAACTTTTGTTTACAAAAACGTGTTTGGTCTCGTTTTAGTTTACGTTAATGGCGTTCGAACTATCTGACAATCTCAGTTCGTAAACTCACTCGCCACTTTTCTCAAGTGTAAGATGAGTGAATATGTGACTTCGCGTCTATGAAGAAGTCTCTCTCAATGTCTTAACGACACTATGTCACGTGAGTCTCTCCCCAACATCATTGATTGCACACTCTCCAACTCTCTCCCGGGTTATTAGATCGTCGCGTTGTATTTACCCTAATTCGAATACGGGGTTCCCTCTCCCGAGTGTCAAACCCCGTATTCTCTATATATCATTCTAAGCATATAAACAATACAAGAATGATAAACACAATTAAACATCGAAGAACAACTGCTAACGAAACACAAACTCAAACAAACAACGAATTCAAAAATTTATATTAATCCCTAAACAACCCATGTTTAGCCAATGGTCAAAACCATATATACAATGTAAAATGGATTAAACATTCTCAACAACTACCAAAAGTAAGAAAATAAATGAAAGACTTAGCCGATATCCAAAGATTTGGCACTAAAACCGTTAAACGATCATTTCATTCTTCTTCTTCTTCTTCTTCGGGTTGTGAGCTCTCCCTCAAAAATCTCTCAGACTCACCCTAAATATATTCTAAGGGGCTTAGGGGGTGATTAAAATCGGAAAAGATGAGGAGATGAAGGGTTTTATAGGGCTCAAAATATCCAAAAATATCTAATTTTGTGTGTAGAATGACTGATAGGTGTAAATTACCTATCTATTTTCAAACCAAATTTGTTAGTTTTTTAGTACGTTTATTATGTTTTAATACATTTTAATTTATTTTTATTCTTTTTGTATTAAAACAGGTTCGTGGGGTGAAAAAGTATGAAATCGGAGTGAAAACAATGAGATCGAACCAAAAACGGTCAAAGAATGGTGGAAAAAGAAGCTCGGAGGCAAAATTGTAAAACAAGCCCACTGCCGCAGCGTCCAGACCACCACCGCGGCGGTGAAGATGCTGAGAAAACACCAAACTTGTTGAACTTCCATGGTCGCGGCGCAAGATCCACCGTCACGGAGCAAAAGATGCAAGATGTTCTTCCTATTCCACTGCCACGGCGATCAACTAACCGACCTACCCATGGCCGCGGTGGTGATCCCACGGCCGCGGCAGTGGCCTCTGCACAGTATTAGATATTTTGTCTATTTATACCCCTTTCCTCCCTTCTCATTCACTCTCTCCAGCTATTAAAGCCCTTAGGGCTTAGGTTAGGATATAGAAAGAGTATGGGGAGTGCTCAAACATATCTGAAGAAGAAGATCAATACGCGGAGAAGGAAAATCGTTCGGTAGACGATTTTAGCAGCTAATCTTCGAATATCGGCTAAGTTCATCCGTTTTTCCTTTTATTTCTTATCTTCTATGTATGTTTGAGCATGTTTAGCCTAATTTCAATTATATAAATGGCTATGGCCTTAGGCTAAACGTGGATTATGTATGGGATGAATATTATTTATAAAAACGTAGTTTTGGTTGAAGTTGTATTTCTTGATGCTTGTTTTTCACTGTTTTGAGTGTGTTTATCATATTATTTGTTTATTGTGCTTAGATTTATATATTGAGAATACGAGATTTAACAAATCCCGAATTCGGATTAGAATAAACAAACGCCACGATCCAATAACCCAGTCGGGGTTAGGATTGTGGACAATCTATGACGTTGGGGCGAGACTCACGCGACCTAGAGTTGTTAAGACATTGAGGGGGACTTCTTCATTGATTCAAATTCACATATTCCCTCTTCTTACACTCGGGAGATGTGGCGAGGGAGTTTTAGAACTGAGATTTTCGATAGGGTAAACACAACGCACGAAATCTATTACGTTAGGGTGAGACTCACGTGATCTAGATTCGTTAAGACGTTGAGGGGGACATTTTTGTTGACACGAAGTCACATTATATCCCTCGTCTTACACTCGGGAAAGGTGGCAAATGAGTTTACGAACTAAAATTTTGTGTGCGATCAATGAGGTTGGGTCAAGACTCGCACAACCTAGGGTCGTTAATACGTTGAGGGAAATTTCTTCGTTAACACGAAGTTGCGTTACATCCCCTGTATTACACTTGGGAGAGGTGGTGGAGGAGTTTTAAATACCAAGATTATCAAATACGTTGAACACCATTATTGTAAACTAAACGATGTCAAATGCATTTAAGTGAATAAAGTTAATACTTAGATAATCCATCCCATAACTATCTCGTATTAGTAATTAGTATAGTTAAAGTAGTATTTTTGTAACACCCCAATCGTAATACGTACGACATTTTAGTGGCATTTTAGAGAAATTGGGAAAGTCGGGGTGAAATTGGGTCAAATTGCAAATTAAGAAAAAATTATTTTAAACTTGAAATGAAAATTGTCATTTAATTTAAAAAAATTAAATGTTAGGGGTGAAATTACATATTTTAGAAACTTATAAAGGTTAATTTGGACTAAAATGAAGTTTCAAAGAGAATTAGGGGGAGAATGGAGTATTTGAACAAAGATATTTTCTATATATATATATACGTATGTATGTAATAATGCATGGGTATGGGTCAAACGTGCGACCAGCCGGAGGGGAGAGAGAGACAAGCAACGTGGCACGTTTGACCCATACCCATGCATTATTACATACATACATATATATATATACATATATATATATATATATAAACATGGGAAATCACAAATGTTCTAGAGAAATCAAAGAGAGAGAGAGAAGAGAGAAAAAGAGAATCAGAGGAAGAAAACGTCAGAACGGTTGATCGCCGGATAAGGTAAAATTATTTCAACAAAAAAAGGGGTTTCAATGGTTATTTGTCATCTATTTTGGTGCAATATGTATGAATGTTGTCTGTTTATTTTGATTAAAGATTGGAGTGTATAAACCGGTTGGTGTGCTATGTTTTGCTGTTTTGGGTGTAGCAGGTATATGTGTGGGTTGTTGTATTGTGGTGTTTTATGTTGGTTTGAAGGGGTGTGGTTGGTCGAACGAACGATGGAATTGGTGTGACTAATCATGGAGGTGGAGTGGTGAATTTGGTGGTTGGAGCTGGTGACGAAAAAGGTGGAAAGGAAGGGTTGTTATATCAAGAGGAAGAAGGTCAGGGACGAAGGGAATTTCGCCTAGGCGATAGAAGTTCGCTTAGGCGGTAAAAGATCAGTGAGCAAGGAAAATTATGTGTTCGCCTAGGTGGAGGACTTCTCGCCTAGGCGGAGATCCGTTAGTGTATAAACTGAAAAAATGAGGAGCTGGTTCGCTTAGGCGGTGGTAAGTTCGTCGAGGTGGTGGAAAATAGTATGCAGGACAGAAGGAAAAAAGGCGTGAGTTCGCCTAGGCAAAAAATTGTTCGCCTAAGTGGTGACCGTCAATGTGTAATTCTGAACAATGAAGGCACTTGTTCGCCTAGGCAGTTGGTTTTCGCTTAGGCGGTGAAGAGCAGGATCATATATTAAGAAATTTCTAAGAGGATCGACAACCGTTTCGGAGCGGGTAACATCTCTTATTAGCTTTTATGATTTATTAAATCAGTTTTCTAGCCTTAAAATGTCAAAATGAAGAAAATAAATAATAAGACTGTTTATATAAAACTTTAATGGCACTAAAACTCGATAAATCATATTTTTACATAACAAAACGTGGGGAATGGAAAATTTATGAATGTAGGGCTTCCATCGCACAATTAGGTTAATTTTCTCTATCCTATTAATTTAGGCCCTGTCACAAATAGGTTCACAATTTCCAAAGAATCAGTAGCGGAAAGTCACAAGAGCTTGTAAGTGCAGATTATCAGGTGAGTATACTGTCTTCTTGCCAAAAATCTATTTTCATATATATATGATGGGAAAATATGTTTACTTAAAATTGGACAAATTTATAACTTATATGGATCAAGCGGATTTGAGTATTTTGGAAATGTGGATTAAATTGGTTTTGGAGATGGAGGTCGATGCTGTTATTGATTTGGCGATGCTATTTGATTTTTATCTACTATGGCAGAGCGTTGTTATGTCCTGTCGATGGGTGTCCAGCAGGCGGTTATTGATATAATGTCCTGCCGATGGGTGATTTGGCAGGCAATTATTGATATTATGTCCTGCCGATGGGCATCCGGCAAGCGGATATCGATATTATGACCTATCCAATGGGCGTCAAGGCAGATGGTCATTTGTCCCGCTAGAAAGGCAAATCCTACGGGTGGTACGGTACAGTTGCAACTCCCGATTGTGAGGTTAAAACGATCACTATGGCTAACCAGTGAGTGTGTGGTGGGGTGTATTTGAGATGTGTGTTTGAGATGTGGTGTTTTACTTATATTCGATGATTTATTATTTATGGTGATTGGTCTTATTTTATACTGAATGGGTTTGAATGGAACTTACATATATTGATTTATTTTCACTGCTTATATTATGGAAATTTTTACTAGACATATGATGTTTGGTCTACTTATACTTGATCCATTTAAATGTTGTATTCTTTAGAATGTATTATTATTTTAAAAATATTTTTATTAAGAAGGTAGTACACTCGTAGGTGCTGTAAATAGGCGTTTGTCCCCTACTAGCAATAGGTCCGATCCGGAAGTGCAATAGAGAGAGAGTATCTTGATAGTGTTACTTGAGGCAAATCAAATAGGAGGTTTTTGGGTTTTGTATTTTGGATGTTATTGAGAATTTTGTAGGGACAAGAGTGTTCCTGAGTAGAGAATATATATATATATATATATATTTGGTTGGTTTTCGTAATTATATATTGATGCATGTACGTTGTCGCCTATAGTGATAGAATCTCAGATGAGGTTGTGTCAACGTCATGCCGGCCCCATAGGGACGGGTATCCGGGGTGGGTTGTGACAATTTTGGTATCAGAGCCTAGGTTATAGGTTTTGTAGACTTGCCAGTGGTTGTAGCATAGAGGATCCTAAAATAAAAAGACGTGTTAGTCGTCTTGTCAGTAGGGTACTCTAAAATAAGGTGTCGGTGAGTGATTTTGATATTCGCGTAGTAGTTATTTAATGTATATTAATTACTGTCATTTTTTTTTTGGGTTAGCCTAGTTAGTCGTTGAGCTGAATTTTATGGTTCATAATAGGTATAGAAGGTGGAGATGAAAACTCTGGGAATGTGGGACCCCAGAGGCAGGTAGAATCCCCGAGGCAAGTGGTGCCTCAGGAATAAGGAGATAGGATGCAGGAAAGTTTGCATGCTATGGAATCCCACAGACAGGGTGATATGCTACAAGGGAGATTAGACACGGTTGAAAGAATTTTGCAAGCTGCTGCTCAACTGACGGAGCAGCAAGCGAGGATTATGGAAAGTCAGCAAGCCTCAAGTAATACTGCTATATCTCAGGTAGTACGCTTGAAGAGATTTAAAGAGTTGGACCCTCCGGTTTTCACCGGGACAGCGGGTCCAACTGATGCTGAAAATTTGCTTAGAGGTGTGCGCCTTGTGTTTGAGGCGATCGGGATTGTCGACGATAGTTGATTCCCCTTACCACTTTCCAGTTGAGAGAAGAAGCGAAGCACTGGTGAGAGAAAATGAAAAGGTTAATTTCCATTGCTGGCGAGGGGATTACTTGGGATCGGTTTGTTGCTGTATTTTAAAAAAAAAGTATTTTCCCGAGTCGTATCAATATCAGATGGAAGAGGAATTCATAACGTTGAAGCAGGAAAAAATGATGGTGCAACAATATGAAGTTTGATTTGATGCTTGGTCTCATTTTGCCCCGGATTTGGTTAAAACTAAAGAGGCAAAGTGCCGACGTTTTCAAAAGGGCTTAATCTAGAAATTCGTTCCAGTTTGACGAGCCGACCGATCAAGAATTATGTTGAGCTAGTGAATATGGAGAAGTTAGTAGAGCGAGATGTTCAGGAAGCTATGGAGAGTCATGAACAGTCTAAGAAGAGTCGATTTGAGTCACCCCGTAGATTTCTGGGCGATACTTCGCGTAGGGCGGTATCTCGACCGCCATTTGCTAGGGCCTCATCATTTATCCTTTTTGTTAGGAGTCAGGGTCCTCGGCATTCATATACCGAGTGATAGCAAATTATGTCGGAATCTAATATTGGTCCACAGAGGCAGGGGAGGAATCTGCCGTCTAGCCGAGCTGGGAGAGGTAGATGTTATCAGTGTGGGGCATCGAATCACTTCACTAAAGACTGTCTTATGGAAGTGCCGATATGTTTTCATTGCAATGAGCCGGGTCACATATCCGTGAATTATCCAAAATTTGCTTCTACATCTATACTTCCTGTGAGCAGTATGGGTAGTGCGGGTGATAGGTGTGATCCACCTACGTATTTCCAAACTGAATTAAGTTAGTTTTTGAGCGTTTATATAGTATTTTATGATGTTTTAATTAGTTTTATTACTTTTTGTATAAATCAGGTGTGTGGGAAAAAAATACAGGAAACTGAAGCGAAAACGATAAGATCGAACCAAAATCGGACGAAGTTACAGTGGATAAACAAGCTCGAAGGCTAAAATATGAAACAGGCCCACCGTCTAGGTGGTGAAGAAGCTGAGAAAAGAGAAAATATTACTGACGAACCACCACCTAGGCAGAAATTCCACCGCCTAGGCAGAAATCCAGCAGAGAAATCAAAGATAGGCTACTGACAGCCCACCACCTAGGCAGAAATTCCTTTGCCTAGGTAAAAATTCAGCAGAATATTCTTCCACGTCCACCGCCTGCTTTACCACCTAGGCGATCAGCCGAATCGACCTAACTCCGCCTAGGCGGAAACCCATTCTGTTGTACAGTCTGAAGATATTTTTAGGATATTATCCCCTCTCCTCACCCTTTTTCGGTCTCTTTTGCTTTTTTGAGCACCTTAGGCCATATTTAGGCTATGGTTTAGGAGTTTTAGAGGTGGAGCTCACATCCCGAAATGGAGAAGATGGTGAATCGATTATTAAGCGTTCTTAGCAATTTATCTTCGGACGAGGCTAAGTTCTTCGATTATTTTTCCTTATTTCTTTATCTTAGGATCATGTGAGCATGTTTAACTCATTATTTTATTGTATATGCGACTGTGGTGTCGAGTTAAATATGAATTGTAATAGGGATTAATAATATATTTATAAATACGTGGTTTGGATGATTTCGGTGTTTCGTTTGTGATTGTTCTTCGTAGTTCGATTGTATTTATCGTATTGTTTGTTTATCCTGCTTAGTTAGATAAATGGAGAATATGGGATTTTGACAAACCCCGGATTCGGATTTGGGTAAACAAACATCACGATTATATAACCTGGTCGGGGTTTGAATCGTGGAGAATCGATAACATTGGGGCAAGACTCACGCTACCTAGGGTCGTTAAGACGTTTAGGGGGACTTCTTCATTGACTTGAAGTTGCGTTATATCCCTTGTCTTACAATCGGGAGAGGTGGCGAGGGAGTTTTAGAACGGAGATTGTGAATAAGGTAAATACAACGCGACGATCCAATAACCCGGGAAGGAGTTGGATTGTGTGTAATCAATGACGCTGGGTGAGACTCACGTGACCTAGGGTCATTAAGACGTTGAAAGGGACTTCTTCGTTGACCCGAAGTCATGTATTCCCCCGTCTTACACTCGGGAGAGGTGGCGGTGGAGTTTACGTATCGAGATTGTCAAATAGGTCAAACACCGTAAACGTGAGTAAATCGAGATCGAACATGTATTTGTAAACACGTTAATCCCTAGGAAATGCCTTACCCTAAAACATATTAGTATATTAATGTAGTTAATTTAGGTTATATTAGTATTAGTTTAATTAATTAGATATATTTGTTTTCCGCCTAGATAAAGTTAGGTCACGACAAACGCGGTATTCGATATTAATGACACTAATCCCTGCGGATACAATAACTCAATCTTAACGATCACACTATACTAAAACTTTGACCTCGTACACTTGCGAGTAGTCATATACGTAAAGGATAGTAGAATCCTTCGGCATACAAGTTTTTGGCGCTGTTGCCGGGGATTGTTTTGTTGATTATTGCCGGAGAAACGCGGTAACGGCCGGAGACTTAAGTTTTAGATAAGAGAAGCAAGTGTATTGTATTCTAGTCCCGTCAACACTCCAAGTTTTTAGCGCCGTTGCTGGGGATTGGTCGTTAGGTGAATTCAATTCTTGGCGATCGCTACCAAGTTTTTGGTAATGATTGTAGGGCATTGATTTGTTGTTATTATTGATATTGTGTGTAAATAACTTAATTTTACTTTAGGCATTTCTTTGTATATAATTTTTCGTTTGTAGTTTTGTTTTTGTTTCTTATGCAGGGTACGTGTCGATGTTAGATCGACGGGTATTGTTGCATCCCTTTCGACGGGATTCCAAACTGTTTTATGTTTCTTGGACAAGCACATAAGCCAGTGAGGCATTTCGTTGAAAGATTGAGCCCAACAGCACAAAACCTCGCCAATCTTGAGGGCATTCTGAAAATGTCGGGCTGAGGACATTAAACCATGCGCTTCTTGGGAGGCAACCCAAGGTCAAATAAGTTAAATCCGTCACATCCGACTTGATTCGGAGGCGAGATCCTCTCGCCTCCCAGGTAAGTGTTCTAAACACCCTTCGTCAACATGCTTTAAATTTAATATATTGAGATTGATGATTGGGATCATTGAGGACACTCTCTATTTTGAGTTCAGAAGTAATGTGCAGTGTGTAGTATGTTAGTTTATGTGTTACTGTTTTCTCGTATTGCATGTGTGTTTAGGTTAGAGTGTGTTTATGTTTTTGTGTTGTTGTTTATATGTTGAGTTTTGTGTTCATCTGGATCGTTACCCGATGATGATAATTACCCCTGGTTGTTTTCGAGGTCAAGGGTAATACCCATGCATGTGTGATTCTGTGTGCTTGACTATACTTTTTGGTAAAAATTATTGTAAATCCTAATTTGCACAGGTACATAGACTCAATGTATTTCTATTCAATTTGACTTGAGGACGATTTTCGATTATCCAAATTCATGACATAATAAGGATTCTAGAACTTGATTTAGGGGAAGCTTGAGGCAAAATCCTAGGCAAGGTAGTTCAGGAGACGTGATTTAGGCATTCTCTTTGTCGTTTAAGCCTTTTTAAGCCTACCTTATTACATGTGTATCCCTCGTTACCTTGTCGAAGCCTAAATGCAAATTCAATTCAGAACACATAAACTAATACCATGGCCAGTGGATCTTTTTCCAAACCTAAATCACTAAATTTAAAGGCACATTTGAGTAAATCAAGTTAGCAATTGTAAATGCTACTTGATGTGAGCGATTGGATTTAGGGCGAACTTCTATTTGGTTCGGTATTTGAGTACTTCACTTGTCGTTTTTCATTTGTATTTCACACATCCATTCAATTGTAAAAATCAAATAAATTTAGGGGTGTGTTCGTTGAAAAAAAAAAGAATCAAATTTAAATACGGTTTTTATTTCCGTTTCTTTTGACAAGTGAGTACGTCGGTCTTAAATGCATGTTCGAGATTGTTTCTAATCTTTCTATGGGAGTTCGAGAGTGAATGTGCCAAGCGTTGAGCCTTGGGTAACATTAACCCGTTTTCTATTCCAAATTACCCTTGGCCATCTATCCCTTAACCGAACCAAGCCCTAATGATCTCTACGAACTACTTAACCAACATTAGTGGAGAGTGGACCCCAATCTGGCATATGGAAATCCTAGTTCTTCACGGTCTAAGTCATGAATTTCATTGGGGGATAATCCAATCCGGTCGTTGTATAGTTATATTATTGAGTCTCGCACTAACACATTTACAGAATCTAGAATAGCGTTCACCATTATTGCATATCGAAATTCTAGAACCTCATGATATGTTTTACCGCCTGTTGAGCGTTCTTAGCGGTTTATCTTCGGATGAGGCTAAGTTCTTCGATTGTTTTTTTTAATTTCTTTATCTTAGAATCATATGATCATGTTTAGCTCTTTATTTTATTATATATGCAGCTATGGCCTTGAGTTAAATATGGATTGTAGTAGGGATTAACACTATATTTATAAATACGTTGTTTGGATGATTTCGGTGTTTCGTTTGTGATTAGTCTTCGTAGTTTGATTTTATTTATCGTATTGCTTATTTATCATGCTTAGTTAGATAAATGGAGAATACGGGGTTTTGACAAACCCCAGTTTTGGATTTGGGTAAACAAACGTCACGATTATATAACCCGGTCGGGGTTTAAATCGTGGACAATCAATGATGTTGAGGCAAGACTCACGCTATCTAGGGTCGTTAAGACGTTGAGAGGGACTTCTTCATTGACTCAAAATTGCGTTATATCCCTCATCTTACACTCGAGAGAGGTGGCGAGGGAGTTTTAGAACGGAGATTATCGATAGGGTAAATACAACGCGACGATCCAATAACTCGGGAGGGAGTTGGATTGTGTGCAATCAATGATGCTAGGCGAGACTCATGTGACCTAGGGTTGTTAAGATGTTGAGGGGGACTTCTTCGTTGACTCAAAGTCATGTATTCCTCCGTCTTACCCTCGGAAGAGGTCGTGGGAGAGTTTACGTACCGAGATTGTCAAATAGGGCGAACACCGTAAACGTGAGTAAATCGAGATCGAACACGTATTTGTAAACACATTAATGCCTAGGCAATTATTTACCCTAAAACATATTGGTATATTAATGTAGTTAATTTAGGTTATATTAGTATTAGTTTAATTAATTAGATACATTTGCTTTCTGCCTAAATAAAGTTAGGTCACGACAAACATGGTATTCAATAGTAACGACACCAATCCCTATGGATACGATAACCCGATCTTAATGATCACACTATACTAAAACTTTGACCTCGTAAACTTGTGAGTAGTCATATACGCGAAGGATAGTAGAATCCTTCGGCGTACAGCTAGTCCTAGCACTGCCTAAGGGCGTGGTAGGGGAGTGGCTAGTAGACCTCCTATGCGAGGCTGTGTTTTTGCTACTACTCGATAGGATGCCCAGGCTACTCCCGATGTGGTCACGGGTATCATATCCTTATATGCTAGAGATGCTCGTGCCAATATTGATCCCAGTTCTACACATTCATTTGTTTTGGAAATTTTCATGATATCATATTGTATTGTTATTTCCACTCTGGTGGGTGAGTCGGTTTGGACAGATAGTGTGTTCAAAGACTGTCTGCTTTGGATAGGTGATAGGAAGTTACTGGCAGATTTATTACCCTTGGGTATTCACGATTTTGATGTGATACTGAGTATGGATTTGCTATCTGAATATCATGCCACCGTGAATTATTTTAATAAAGAAGTGATATTCCGAATTTCAAGTAAGCCAGAGTTTGTATTTGTGGGAGACAGAATTATTACACCTGTTAGTCGAATTTCAGCACTCGAAGCTAGGAAATTATTGCAGAAAGGTTGTCAGGGATATCTTGTACATGTGATTGACACTAATCAGAGAGAAGTCACATTGGTAGATATTCTTGTGGTTAGAGATTTTCTTGAGGTATTTCCGGATGAATTGCCAAGGTTGCCAATAGATAGGGAGATGGAATTCACGATCGAGTTACTTCTAGGAATTGCTTCTATATCGATTTCACCTTATCGTATGGCGCCTAACGAGCTGAAGAAATTGAAGCTGCAGCTGCAAGATTTATTAGATCGTGGGTTTATCAGACCCAGTGTTTCCCCGTGGGGTGCTCCAGTGTTGTTCGTAAAAAAAAAGGATGGCATGATGAGAATGTGTATAGACTATCGGTAGTTGAATAAGGTGACGGTTCGAAATAAATATCCGTTGCCTAGGATTGACGATCTGTTTGATCAGCTGCAGGAAGCTAAAGTGTTCTCCAAGATAGATCTTCGGTTGGGGTATCACCAATTGAAAGTCAGAGACAGTGACGTAGTGAAAACAACGTTCCGTACTAGATATGGACACTATGAATTCCTAGTTATGCCCTTCGGATTGACGAATGCCCCTGCTGCTTTCATGGATCTAATGAATCGAATTTTTCAACCCTATTTGGATCAATTTATTATCGTATTCATAGACGATATATTGATCTACTCCCCAAGCAGAGAAGAGCATACAGAGCTTCTTCGGATTGTGTTACAGACGTTACGGGAGAAGAGGTTATATGCGAAATTCAGTAAATGCGAATTTTGGTTAGATCATATGGTATTTTTGGGGCATATTATTTCGAGAGATGGTATTCAAGTGGATCCAAAGAAAGTTGAAGCAGTTATTCAATGGGAAAGGCCGAGAAATGTGACGGAAGTGCGAATTTTTTTAGGATTGGCAGGTTATTATCGACGGTTTGTTCAGGGATTTTCTGTGATAGCTGCCCCGTTGACTCGTTTGACCCGCAAAGAATCCAAGTTTGAATAGACCGATAAACACGAACAAAGTTTTCAGGAGTTGAAGACTAGATTGATATTGACACCAATCTTATCTCTCCAGACAAAAGGAGATGGCTTCGTGATTTATACCGACACATCACACCAAGGGCTAGGATGTGTTTTAATGCAGCATGGACATGTAATCGCATACGTATCTCAGCAACTGAAGAATCATGAGCATAATTACCCTACGCATGATCTGGAGCTGGCAGCGATTGTATTTGCCTTGAAGATCTGGAGGAATTATTTATATGGCGAAACCTGTGAAATATACACTAATCATCAGAGTTTAAAATATCTATTTACCCAGAAGGAGTTAAATTTGAGGCAAAGGCGTTAGATAGAATTGATTAAATATTATGATTGCGCTATTCACTACCATCCAGGGAAGGCTAATGTTGTAGTAGATGCTTTTAGTTAGAAATCAGCTGGTTCGATCGTACATATTCAAGTAATTCATACTAATCTGTATGTCGAGCTGAGATCGATGCGAGTTCAGTTAGCGGTTGGTCAAACGGTGGCATTGCTTGCAACGTTGACGTTGAGGCCGACATTGATAAATCATATTATTGAAGCTCAGAAGTTAGATGATCAATTAGGGAGGATTCAAAATAAAGTAAAAAATAGGTTTAGAACTAATTATCAGATTAGGGATAGTGATGAGGTGTTGATGATTGACAATAGGTTGTGTGTGCCTAATGATATCAATTTGAAGAATGATATTTTGGAAGAGGCGCATAACTCCCCATATGCAATGCATCCAAGCTGTACCAAAATGTACTGAGACCTGCGTGAGTATTATTGGTGGATTGGAATAAAGCAGGAAATTGCAGAATTTGTTGCTAGATGTTTGATTTGCCAGCAACTAAAGATTGAGCATTAGCGTCCAAGTGGGATGCTGCAACTTCTACCTATTCCCGAGTGTAAATGGGAACATATTACGATGGATTTTGTTTCTAGATTACCCCGTACTCAAAAAGGTCATAATTCCATTTAGGTGATCGTCGACAGACTTACCAAGTCCGCTCATTTTCTGGATGTAAAGACGACATATTCACTTGAGAAGTATGCTCAATTGTATATCGATCAGATTGTGAGGTTGCACGACACCCCGATTTCTATTGTGTCGGATAGAGATCCGAGATTTATTTTGAGATTCAGGCCAAGTCTTCAAACTGCTTTGGGTACTAAGCTGAACTTTAGCACCGCTTTCCATCCTCAGACAAATGATCAATCAGAGCGTACAATTCAGACATTGGAGGATATGCTGAGAGGATGTGTGTTGGAATTTCCTGGTAGATCGGATGATTATTTGTCGTTGATGGAATTCGCTTACAACAACAGCTACCATTCAGCTATTGAGATGGCCCCATATGAAGCATTGTATGGTAGGAAATGCAAAACCCCAGTCTGTTGGACTGAGGTGGGTGAAAATTGTTGGCGTCGGATATAGCTCAGATGACTGCGGATAAAGTGAAGGTGATTTGAGAAAAATTAAAAAATTCTCAAAGTCGACAAAAGAGTTACGCAAATAATCGTCGGAGGGAGTTGGAGTTTGAAGTGGGAGATCATGTATTTTTGCGTATCTCTCCGTGGAAATGTATAATAAAGTTTGGAAAGAAAGGAAAGTTGAGTATATATCGGACCATAAGAAATTTTAAATCGGGTTGGCGCTGCGGCGTATAAACTTGCATTACCGCCAGAGTTGTCTCGACTACACAACGTTTTTCATGTATCGATGCTCCGGAAATATGTGCCAGACCCTTCTCATGTATTGACTTCGCAGCCGATCGAATTGGAAGCAGATTTGACTTATGTTAAGGAGCCAGTCCAAATCTTAAGTCATAAAGACCAGGTGTTGTGAATGAAAATGATCCCGTTAGTCAAAGTGTTGTGGCGCAGTCATGCAGTAGAAGAGGCGACGTGGGAGCGAGAAGACGAGATAAGGAACAAATACCCACATTTGTTTGTTTAAGGTAATAAAATTTCGGAACAAAATTTCTTTTAGGAGGAAAGAGTTGTAAGACCCCAATCGTAGTATGTACGACATTTTAGAGAAATTGGAAAATTCGAGGTGAAATTGGGTCAATTTATAAATTTAGAAACATTTATTTTAAACTTGAAATTCAAATTGTCATTTAATTTACAAAAATTAAATGTTAGGGGTGAAATTACAAATTTTAGAAACTTATAAAGGTTAATTTGGACTAAAATGAAGTTTCAAAGAGAATTAGGGGGAGAATAGAGTATTTGAACAAAGATATTTTCTATATATGTGTGTAATAATGCATGGGTATGGGTTAAACGTGCGACCAGTAGGAGGGGATAGAGAGACAAGCAAAGTGGGAAATCACAAATGTTCTAGAGAAACCGAAGAGAGAGAAAGAGAACCGAAAGAAGAAAACGTCAGAAAGGTTGATCGCCGAAGAAGGTAAGATTATTTCAGCATAAAAGGGGGTTTCAATGGTTATTTGTCATCTATTTTGGTGGGATATGTATGAATGTTTTCTGTTTGTTTCGATTGAAGGTTGGAGTATGTAAACTGGTTGGTGTGCTCTGTTTTGCTGTTTTGGGTGTAGCAGGTGGAGGGGGGTTGTATTGTGGTGTTTTAAGTTGGTTTGAAGGGGTATGGTTGGTAGAACGAATGGTGGAATTGGTGTGGCTGATCGTGGAGGTGGAGTGGTAAATTTGGTGGTTAGAGCTGGTGACGAAAAATGAGGAAAATGAAGGGTTGTTCTGTCAGGAGGAAGAAGGTCAAGGACGAAGGGCATTTCACCTAGGCGGTGTAAGTTTGCTTAGGCGGTAAAAGATCAGTGAGCAAGGAAAATCGTGTGTTCTCCTAGGCGGAGGAGTTCTCACCTAGGCGGAGATCCGTAAGTGTGCAAACTGAGAAAATGAGGAGTTGGTTCGCTTAGGCGGTGGTAAGTTCGCAGAGGCGGTGGAAAACAGTGTGCAGGACAGAAGGAAAAAATGCGTGAGTTCGCCTAGGCGGAAAATTGTTCGCCTACGCGGTGATCGTCAATGTGTAATTCTGAACAATGAAGGCACTTGTTCGCCTAGGCGGTTGGTTTTCGCTTAGGCGATGGGGAGCAGGATCATATATTAAGAAATTTCTAAGAGGATCGACAACAGTTTCGGAGCGGGTAACATCTCTTATTAGCTTTTATGATTTACTAAATTAGTTTTCTAGCCTTAAAATGTCAAAATGAAGAAAATAAATAATGAGACTGTTTATATAAAACCTTAATGGCACTAAAACTCGTTAAATCATATTTTCACATAACAAAACGTGGGGAATGGGAAATTTATGAACGTAGGGCTTCCATCGCACGATTAGATTAATTTTCTCTACCATATTAATTTAGGCCTGGTCACAAATAGGTTCACAATTTCCAGAGAATCAGTAGCGGAGAGTCAGGGGAGCTTGTAAGTGCGGATTATCAGGTGAGCGTACTGTCTTCTTGCCAAAAATCTATTTTCATATAGATATAATGGGAAAATGTGTTTACTTAAAATTGGACGAATTTATAACTTATATGGATCAAGTGGATTTGAGTATTTTGGAAATGTGGTTATATATTGATGAGTGTACGTTGTCGCCTATAGCGATAGAATCTCAGATAAAGTTGTGTCGACGTCACACCAGCCCCATAAGGATGGGTGTCCGGGGTGGGGTGTGACAATTTTAGTATCAGTATTAATTATATTTAATTTTTGTCGCCTAGATAAAGTCGAGTTATGACAATCGCGGTACTCGATAATAATCTCAACTAATCCCTATGGATACGATACCCGACCGAAAGGTCCATTATACTAAAACTTGATCCGTACACTTGCAATGAAAGTGACAGCGCTAAATTAGAGGCCACCAGTGACTACCTAGGCGGTGGGTATGTCAGTTTGATCTTCTCTGCAGCAGTGGAGAAAGCGGTGGATTCAGGACCTCTCTGCAGTTTCACCACCTCGGCAGTGAGCTTCCAGCAGAAAAAGTGCCTCTCTACACTTTCACCGCCTCGGCGGTGGTCTAGACACTGAGGCGGTGGGTTGTCTTTCAGAATATTTCCCCCATGCTTGTTTTTCCACCATTCTTGATCCGATATGATCGTTTATGATCTCTTATCATCCCTTTTTACCCCCACACACCTGATTTATACCAAAAAGAATAAAAACATATTAAAACATATAAAAAGAACTATAAAAATACTCTACAACTAACAAAACCAATTTGGGAATAAATAAATAAATCACACCTATCAAATAGTATACCCCCACAACATTACATTTAAAACATCTAACAAGATCCTTAGTTTCAGAAAAGAATTTTTTTAAACGTTTTTGTTTAAGATTTTTTTGAAATCCAATACCGACTTTATCAAAAATTCCACGTGCACTTCCCAAAAGAATTTTCAAGTTATTCTCACCACCGGTGAATTTGAGAACAATTGAATGTAAATTCGACATCTTGGATTTCAATTCATTGTTTTCAGATTCCTAGTCCATTACTTCTTTGTTTAATGTATTACTTGTACTTTGAAGGGAATTTATTTTGGAATATTGATTTTTATAATCATGCAAAAGTTCTTGATAAACATCAAATAATTCATCAAAATTTAAAGGACAAGAACTTGAACATTTTGTTACCTCACCACCAGTGGCCATCAATGCAAACATGGACATTTCTTCACTTTCTGATTTTTCGGAGCTACTGGATTCGGTATCATCCCAAGTAGCCTTCATAGACTTCTTCTTCTCTTTCTTCTTCCTCTTATTTTCTTTATCCTTCTTTGGTTCGGGACAATCAGTTTGAAAGTGACCGGTCTCACAACAGTTGTAGCATTCCACATTGTTTATGTTGAAGTTTTTTCTCCCACGGAATGTGCGCCGAGTCATTCTTCTAAAATTCTTTGTGAAAAATGCCACATTTTTCTCTTGCTCACTGTCAAGACTTTCATCATCACTGTTATCATCTTCTTCAATTTTTTGAGCTTTTAGCGCCAAGGATTTCCTCTTTCTATTTTTGGTGTTATCCTCATATCCGTTAATCATCATTTCATGAGTCATCAAGTTGCCTATGAGATTATCAATTTTGTATTTGCCAAGATCCTTAGCTTCCTTAATTGCAGTCACCTTTAACTCTAATACTTTTGTTAAAAATCTGAGGATCTTTCGAACTCTATCCTCCATAGAGTATGGCTTTTCAAGTTGACTCAAGTGATTGCAAATGTTGTTGAAACGAGTATACATCTCTTAAATCGATTCAGTTTCTTCCATTTTGAACAATTCAAATTTTCTTATAAGAGCGTTGATTTTCGATTGCTTCACTTGATTTGTCCCTTCATGAGTAATTTGTAGCTTGTCTTACATCTCCTTTGCTGATTTGCAACCTGAAACTCTCGAGTATTCATTAGCATCCAAAGAGAAAAATAAAATATTCATAGCTTGAGAGTTCATAGAAAGTTTTTGCTTATCAGAAGCAATCAGCTACTCTTTCATCTTCTCGACTCCATTTTCCATTGGAATAAACGGATCATACTCGATTGTTAGCCACACATCGTAATTTGTAGCCTGCAGAAAGGCTATCATTCTGTCTTTCAGAACAAATAATTTTCACCTGCAAACAACGGTGGTCGATGCATAGACTGCCCGTCAGCTAGTGTGCCTATTATGTGCGTCATGTAATCTTTATTAGCTAAGTGTGTCGAGCTAAACCAGCTCTGATGCCAATTATTAACCTAGTTAGCTACCCAAGAGGAGGGTGAATTGGGTAGTATTAAAAAATATCAGAATATAACACTTCAAAAATCAAACAAGTAATTTTATCCTAAAATTAATTATTATATTTTATAGCAGGAGATTATATGTTATCAACTAGATGTACACCCAAACAGCAAAATATAAACAATATAAATGATGCAGCACACAGAAATTTATACTGGTTTACCAAACTACTCTTGGCTAATCTAGTCCTCCGAGCTCCGCGGAGAGTCGCACCCACTAAACTCAAGATTCCTTTAAAGGTAGGAACCAAACCCTCACAACGATTCTTTTCACAGACTCAGAATCAACTTTTACAATTCCTTTTCACAGGCTAAGAAATAACCTCTATCTTTTTACCAGGTAGAAGATTAACCTAATTCTATTACAGGGAGAATCACGACCTAATTCTTTGTATACCTTAGGCTCAAGAATTAAACCTCTCATAAACACGCTCCAAATATTCTTTTACCCGGTAAAGATTAAACCGTTACAATTCACTTACAAATTCAATTAAGAAAGAATTAACACTTTATCTTTTTATACTCTAGACAAATATTAAAACCTCAATCTCTTTACTGGAAGAGATTGAAACCAACTACCATTGATTAGACACTCCCAGTAGTATCTAATCCGACACTCAACTCACTAATTAAAAATAATTGATAAGTAATTTTTCCACTCGGAGATTCTACCACCTCAAATAAATTCAAACTTAATTAATGTCCCGATACTAATGATAGAAAAGTGAGAATTTCAAAATCTGATAAATAAAGATGGGTAGCAAGCAGTTAAGTACGTAATCAGATTTTCTCAAGAAATTATTTCAAAAATAATTTTCAATAAAAATATGAAAAACAATTTCAAAGATCAAATTTCAAATAATAAATAATAGAATCAAGCAATAATTAATAATAAGTAATTTAGAAAAATCTCACTAGGATCCCACCGAAAAAATAATTATTAGAATATCAATGAAACTTCAGATCGGTAGTAGTAATAATCCACAGCAAAAGTTTCTCAAGAACAACTCTCAGAAAAGATCTCACAATGCACTCAGTATGATTACTCTTAGAACGAGAGCTGAATAACTCAGAATAATTTTGATTCTCTCGATTTCTGATTATTTTTCATGTCAAATCTGTGGGTCTATTTAAAGTCACTTGAAATAAACCCTATAATGACTAGTTCCCATAAATTATGATATTTAATTATACCAATAGATCCTCTATATCATAATGATTCATTCCTAGTATAATTCACTTAAAATAACTCTTAAAATATTCAATTAAGTCCCTCAAACTTTTACTCAAACTTAATTAGATAAGATTGAAAGAATTACATGTACTAAATTAAGATATATCAAAAATATTTGAACCATATTTATAGGGATAATTAAATATTAATTAAATAGCTCAAAACATATCAGATCCCTAATATCTCACATATCTTAACCATAAAACGGCTAATAACGACTACTTTTTGAATAAAATCCGAAATTTCATATATCCTGAAATAGCTCCATCTGTCGACCGGCCAAGACCCATCAATCGACTGCTCAATTTAGGATGTATCCAAGCCAAAACCTTCACCCATCGGTCGACCACCCATACTTCATTTGTCAATCGGACAATTCAAGATGTTTCACAAGTCGACCTATTTGTCGATTTAGAGATCCAGAAAGTTCCTCTTTTGGCTGTAAGTCGACCTACTTGTCAACCGAAGAATTCAAAGAGTTCATCCTCTAAGCACAGATTGACTTACCTGTCGACCGAATAATCCAGAGAGTTCACCTTATAACCACAGGTTGACTTACCTGTCGATCGACCACTTTTGGAACCCCTCTCCTTAATTCATTCTCATTCAATTTTTTCGACGTTTTTGCCATTTTAACCGATTTCATTTCTCAGTTAGCTCCACTAAATCTTAAATTTAATTTTAGTCAATTATCTTTATTTCTTTTGCAATTACACATAAGAGCAAATAATTTAACTAATTAGGATCCTATAAAAACATACATAATTTTGAAAAATATTTTGTGTCATGTGTGATCCTAACTGGGATACATTAAGAGTTAGAATTTAACCTGAGTTATTTTCCCTAGGTTCTTCAATTTCTTCAAACTCTTATCCATCATCTTTGTCATCATCTTTCGTATTGTCACAATATCTTTAGGATCATTTTTACCACTGGAACTAATAAACTGAAACACTCAATAAAATCATTAGTTTCACAAAAAATATCAACATTTAATTGGCCATCAAAATCCAAAATCTTGGGATCAACAATGTCTAATAAGCTTGTGAACCATGGACCTTCCTCCTGAGTGGTTACCACACATCCCTTCGTGGATTTCACTCATCACATAGTTAGACTCTTTCGATCTCAGGCAACAGGAGTATGGGCCTAAGAAGGATTATCGATAAAGTACTCCATCAATTATGGTATACCTCGATGCCCTATATCGCATTCTCCTTGCCTCTACTTGGTCAGAAGGGAGTGTGTCATTCAAGAGGTATTCTCTTATCAGATCCATCCAAGTTGGCGTATCGGAGAGAGTGCATATGGTAGTTACTTTATCAGAAACTATTGTGCTTGGCTCCTCCAAATATTCAACAGGAACATTCCTCTTTAAGGTGAATTCCACGGCGGAGGCCAAGTTGTCCAAAGCATCGGCCAGTCGATTTCTTGGGGGATTCGACGTACTTGTATTTTTTTGAAGTTTTCCATAAGCTTCTTTACCCATCTGAAGTAAGCGGTCATACTTGGGTCCTTAGCCGTGTATTCACCGTTTACTTGGTTTACAACAAGTTGCGAATCACAAAAGGCTTTTAGACTTTTGACATTGAATTCTCTTGCCAACCTGAGGCCGACAAGGAGGGCTTCATATTCTACTTCGTTTCTGGTGGCTCTGAATCCCAATCGGAGTGCGTATTCAATTTCTTCTCGATCCGAGGCTACCAGGACCATTCCGGCCCCACATCCTCCCATATTAGAGAAACCATCCATGAACAACTGCCATTTGTTCAGACCGATATCTTTACCTGCTTTGAGATGGGAAGGTGCCTGATAGGTGTAAATTATTTATCTATTTTCAATCCGAACATTGTTAGTTTTCTAGTATGTTTAGTATGTTTTAATATGTTTTTATGTATTTTTGTATAAATCAGGTGTTTGAGGTGAAACAGGATGAAAACGGATCAAAAACGATCACATCAGATCAAAGACGGTGGAAAAATGGTAGAAAAAGGGCAAAGAAACTAAAATTCAGAACATGCAACCACCGCCGCGGTGACCAAACCACCACCGTAGTGGTCAAAGTACAGAGTCAAGCCTAAACTCAATGCAGTTTCACTGCCTAGGCGATGAAACCATCGCCTAGGCCGTCATAATGTAGAGACTTCGATCACTATTCCACCGTCTAGGTGATCACTGAACCGACATACCCACCACCTAGGCTGTGAATCCCACCGCCTAGGCCGTCACATTGTACCAGATTTTAGATATTTTTAGGATATTTTCTCTATTTATACCCCTTTATTTCATCTCCTCTGGCCATGAGAGATCTATAGGACTTAAGATATTTTAGAGAGAGGTCCTAAGGAGAAAATCACGTTGCCAAGAAGGGGGAGCGATCTCAAAATGTTTTTAGCGATAAATCTTCGGACTAGGCTAAGTTTCTCTTGTTCCTTCTTTTATTTATTAACTTAGGATGGTTGTTTGAGCATGTTTAGTTTAGTTTTCATTGTATAACCAGCTATGACCATGAGCTAAACGGGTTTTTGTCTAAGGATTAATGTAATTTATGAAAATGTTGTTTTGTTAAGTTTGTGTTTTGTTTGCGGTTGTTCTTCATTATTTTGATTGTGTTTATCGTATTGTTATGTTCATTACGCTTACAATGATATTCTTAGAATACGAGATTTAACACTCAGGAGAGATAACCCCGGATTCGGATTAAAGTAAACATAATGCCAATAGATGACGTTGGTACAAGACTCAAGTGACTTAAGGTTGTTAAGACGTTGAGGGGGACTTCTTCATTGACTCGAAGTCATGTATTCTCCTATCTTACACACGAGAGAAGTGGCGGTGGAGTTTTAGAACTAAGATTGTCGATAGGGTAAACACAACGCAATGATCCAATAACCCAGTTGGGAGTTGGATTATGTGTAATCAATGATGTTGGGGCGATACTCACATGACCTAGGGTCATTAAAACGTTGAGGTGGACTTCTTTGTTGACACGAAATCTCGTTATATCCCTCATCTTATACTCAAGAGAGGTGCTGGGAGAGTTTACGAACTGAGATTGTCGGATAAGTTGAACACCGTTAACGTAAACTAAAACGAAACCAAACACATTTTTTTAAACAAAAATTAATCCCTAGGCAACACTTGCCCTAAACATCTCATAATAGTATTAATATAGTTAATTTAATTAGATTAATTAACTTAGTAGTAGTATTAATTAATTTTAAACACATTTATTTTCACCTAGATAAAGTTAGGTCATGATAAACGCGGTACTCCATAATAGTCAAAACCAATCCCTGTAGACACGATACCCTTATTCTCCCCACCTTCACTAAAACCTGACATCGTATACTTGCGAGTAAAAGTAGCAGCGTATTCACACGCTACCAAGTTTTTGGCGCCGTTGCTGGGGATTGTGTTTTTGGTTATTATTGATATTGTGAGTAAATGACCAAATTTTACTTTAGGCATTTCTTTTGCGTATAACTTTTTCGTTTGTAGTTTTTGTTTTTCTGCAGGGTGCTTGAAGATGGTAGATCAACAGGTACTCTTGCAGTTCTTTCAACGGGATTCTGAGCTATTTTACTGTGCTTGGGATCGATATAAGAATTTGCTACTCTGGTTTTCGAACCATCATTTCCCAACAGAAAGTCAACTCCTCAATTTTCTCGACGGGTTACAAGTCGCAACCAGAATATGGGTGGAAGGAGGAAATGGTACCCCATCTCTCTACGACCTAACCGCGGACAAAGCCATTTGGTCGTTAGAGGAAATGGCCGTCTATGATTATCAAAGTTAGAATTATTCACCGAGTCACCAAAGCTCGGGGGATTTTTCCAATACCACGGCGCCATGGATTGACATTCCGGATCACGACGAGGAGTTTTTCCCTAATCTGGAAGAAACGCTCGCAACCGTTATGGGGGAGACTTAGAGACTATTGAGGGAGATGCATGACTGGATCAACGAGCATGAAGATCGTCTTGATCATATCGATATGGTCTACACCGACATCGATGAGACCGTAACGTCTTTGTAAATACAAATTGGTCAGCTAATCTACTTGATTGAGGCCAAGTCAGATGCGGTGGCACCAGGAGATTCACAAGCCATATTCAGTGAAAGCCACCGTGAGGAGCCGAAAACGAGCAGAATGAGCTTAGGAGAGTTCAATTATGCTTATCTGAATGAGACGGGAACCCAATCATGGATCGATGATTGTGATTCGTTACCATTGGAGATTCAGATAGTGATGCCGCCATCGATCGCAGACAATCATATTTATGAGGATCCGATGTGGCTCACTTGTCCTTCGCCGCCATTAGCAACGTTCCTCCATGCCCACCAAGTACATGAGCCGGTGGAGCATCCTGTTGAAAGTTCGAGTTATACATTGCCATATCTCGCCAAGCTTGAGGGCGTTGACAATCAAGACTCGTATGTGGTGTTGTACGACACTTACTACGGGCAAAAATCGCTCTTTGACTAGCACTTCAGCATGTCAGGCTGACAACCTTAAACCAAACACTTCTCGGGAGACAACCCAAGGAAAAATAAATTAGATCCGTTACAGCTGATTCGATTCGGAGGTGAGATTCTCTCGCCTCCCAAGTACGTGTTCTAAACCCCTGTCTTTATTATCATACTATAAACTGTCATTGAGATCGCTGATAGGGTTGTTGTGATTATTACCTGTTTGAGTCGGGTGTGACATGTAGTATATTTTTAGTATGTTTTATTATTTTTACGTGTGCATGTTTGTTTAGGGTAGTTTTTGTGCATGTGCTGAGTTTTGACTTCATCTGGGCCATTACCCGATGATGAGTCGATCCCCTGGTCATTTATTGAGGTCGAGCGTAAAACTCATGCATGTATGTTCTGTGTGCTCAATGTTATGTTTTAGTAATAGTTATTATAGATCATACTTGCACGAGCACAAAAACTCATTATATAACCGTCTAATTGATTTGAAAACGATTATCTGTGTCACCTAAATTCATGACATTAGGGTTTCTAGAACTTGATTTGAGGAAAATTCGAGGTGAAATCCTAGGCGAAGTTGTTCGGAAAATATGATTTAGGCATTCATTTTCTCGCTTAAGCCTTTTTAAGCCAACCTTGTTAAATCATTACCCCTCGTTACCCTGTCGAAGCCTAAATGCCATTTCAATTCCGAACACTTAAACAAATACCATTTGACCGATAAAACTTCTTTCCAAACCTTCATCGCTAAATTGAAGGCACAATCTGAGAGAATCAAGCTAGTACATTGCAAATGCTACTTAAAGTGAGCGGTTGGTTTAGGGCGAACTGTATATTGGTTTGGTATTTGAGTACTCACTTGTAGTTTTTCATTTGTATTTCACATACCCCTTCAATTGTAACAATCAAATAAGTTTGGAGGTGTGTTCGTTGAAAATAAAAAAAATAAAAAGTCAAGTGCACATACAGTTTTTATTTTCCGTTTCTTTTTTACAAGTGAGTACGACGGTCTTAATAGATTGTTCAGGGTTGTTTCAATTTAACTATGGGGTCTCAAATGTGAAAGTACCAAGCGATGTGCCTTAGGTAACGTCAAGTTAACGATGTTAACCAATTTTCTCTTTCAAATTTACCCTTGGCCATTTTTCCTAAACCGAACCAAGACCTATTGATGTTTTTGAACTTCTAAGCCTACATTAGTGGAGAATAGATCTCGGGTCAAACCTATGGATTTCCTATACCTTCGGGTTTTTTCTGTCATACGCTTATATGGTGGATAATCTAATCCGATTAACGGACAGTTATATATTTGAGTTTTAAACACACACACACTTTAGCAGGATCTATAATGGCATTTACTATTATAAATGTTGAAATTCTAGAACACTACATGGTGTGTTTTTATGCCTGAACTCGATAGATTGGGGGCCAATGAGGGATAATTCGTTTGGCCGGTAGATGATACTCAAAACTTGCACATATTTGTTTTTCGTGTTTTTCATTTTTAATTTTTAGTTGTTATATTTTCTTTTATTGCCTGAGTGTTTTGCTTGAGGACTAGCAAAATTTCAAGTTTGGGGGTATTTGATAGGTGTAAATTACCTATCTATTTCCAATCCAAACATTATTAGTTTTTTAGTATGTTTAGTACGTTTTAATATGTTTTTATGTGTTTTTGTATAAATCAGGTGTTTGAGATGAAACAGGATGAAAACGGATCAAAAATGATCATATCAAATCAAAAACGGTGGAAGAATGGTGGAAAAATGTCAAAGAAGCTGAAATTTAGAACCTGCAGCCACCGCCGCGGCGACTAAACCACCACCTCGATGGTCAAAGTACAGAGCCAAGCCTAAACTCACTACAATTTCACCGCCTAGGTGGTGAAACCACCGCCTAGGCTGTCAGAATGCAGAGACTTAGATCATTATTCCACCGCTTGGGCGATTACTGAACTGACATACCCACCGCCTAGGCGGTGAATCTGCACCAGATTTTAGATTTTTTTAGGATATTTTCCTTATTTATACCCCTTCCTCTCCTCTCCTCCGTCCATGAAATCTCCATAGGACTTGGGATATTTTAGAGAGAGGTTTTAGGAGTGCTCATTCAAATCCTAAGGAGAAGATCATGGTTCCATGAAGGGGGAGCAATCTCGAAATGTTTTTAGCGATAAATCATCGAACTAGGCTAAGTTTCTCTTGTTCCTTCTTTTATTTATTAACTTAGGATTGTTGTTTGAGCATGTTTAGCTTAATTTTCATTGTATAACCGGCTATGGTCATGAGCTAAATGGGTTTTTGTCTAAGGATTAATGTAATTTATGATAATGTTGTTCTATTGAGTTTGTGTTTCATTTACAGTTGTTCTTCATTATTTTGATTGTGTTTATTGGATTGTTATGTTTATTATGCTTAGAATGATATTCGGAGAATACGGGGTTTGACACTCGAGAGAGGTAACCCCGAATTCGGACTAAAGTAAACATAACGCTAATCGATGACGTTGGGGAAAGATTCGCGTAACCTAGGGTCGTTAAGACGTTGAGGGGGACTTCTTCATTGACTCGAGGTCATGTATTCTCTCGTCTTACACTCGGGAGAGGTAGCGGTGGAGTTTTAGAACTGAGATTGTCGATAAGGTAAACACAACGCGACGATCCAATAACCTGGTCGGGAGTTGGATTGTGTGCAATCAATGACATTGGGGCGAGACTCACGTGACCTAAGGTCATTAAGACGTTGAGGGGGACTTCTTCGTTGACACAAAGTCGCGTTATATCTCACGTCTTACACTCGGGAGAGATGACGGGAAAGTTTTAAACTGAGATTGTCAGATAAGTCAAACGCCGTTAACGTAAACTAAAACGAGACCAAACACGTTTTTGTAAACAAAAGTTAATCCCTAGGCAATACTTTCCCAAAACATCTCATAATAGTATTAGTATAGTTAATTTAATTAGATTAATTAACTTAGTATTAGTATTAATTAATTTTAAACATATTTATTTTTGCCTAGATATAGTTAGGTCATGATAAACGCGGTACTCAATAATAGTCAAAACCAATTCCTATGGACATGATACCCTTACTCTCGCTACCTTTACTAAAACTTGATCTTGTATACTTGCGAGTGAAAGTAGCGGCATATTCACTCGCTACCAGTGCCTCTTCCGGGATCGACACCTCTGCTGGGTCGAGATGGGTCTCTTGTTGGGCAGGGTCATGGTCTTCTAGGATGGGCTCTTTCGAGAAGGTCATCTCGGCGATAAAGTCAGTCAAGACCTGCCTTTTGATGGAGGTCCTAGGCCGATATTCAATGTGGAACTGGCCAAGCTCAAGGCTGTACTTCATGAGCCGGCCAGAAACATCAGGTGAGTGAAGAATTTGCCGTAAGGGTTGATCAGTGAGTTCGATGATCATTTGGGTTTGGAAATATTGCCTCAATTTTTCTTGATACGATAAGAAGGGCATAAGCAATTTCTCAAATCGTTGATATCTCGTCTCGACGTCAATCAACACTCGACACGTGTAGTACATGAGCATTTGTATCTTGTCCTCTTCTTGGATCAACGCCGCACTAACTACAGTATTTAAGGCAACAATGTACATGAATAATTCTTTCCCGTTCTTGGGGGTACTCAGCAGCGGCGCTAAAGAGAGATATATATTAAGCCCTTAGAAGGAGGCCTCACACTCCACTGTCCACTCAAATGTATTGTTGCCCTTCAAAACCTTAAAGAATGGAAGGCCTTTTTTTAAAGATCGTGAGATGAAGCGGTTCAAGGCGGTCAGCCTCCCCATAAGCATTTAAACTTTATTCTTCATCCGTGGAGAGTTCATTCTGAGAATGGCTCTAAGTTGATATGGATTGGCATCAATGCCCCTTTGGGACACCATGTAGCCTAAAAACGTTCTTGCTGAAACCCCAAAAATACACTTAGTGAGGTTCAGCTTCATACGATAAGTTTGGAGCTTGTCAAAATAATTTTGGAGATGGCCGATGTAATCACATGTTTTGGCGCTCTTTACCAGCATATCATCAATATAAACTTTCATCATCGAGTTAATCTATTCCTTGAACATTTTGTTAACGAGCCTTTGGTAGGTAGCCCCAACATTGGGAAGGCGTAAGGGCATAACCTAATAACAGCATCGAGAGGAAACATGGGAATTTTGTTGTATCTAGCGTAAGCATCTAGGAAACTCAAGAGTTTGTGCCCCATTGTAGCATCTATAACCAAGTTTATCCTTAGTAAAGGAAAGAAATCTTTGGGGCATGCCTTATTGAGGTCTTTAAAGTCCACACAAAGATGTCATTTGTTTCCAACTTTAGGCGCGAGGATGACGTTGGAGATCCAATCAGGGAATTCCACCTTTTTTACCACGGCAGATTTTAGTAACTTATCCATTTCTTGTTCAATGAGCTTTTGACACTTTAGATGGAATTTCTTTCTTTTTTGTGTCACAGAGGGATGGTGAGGACTAGCACGGAGACGGTGCATGGCGACGCTTGGATCAATCCCGGGAAGCTTGTTGTAGGACCAAGCAAACACATCATAATTTCTTCTAAGGAGATTAGTTAACTCTTTTTGTCGTGTCGTGCTGAGTTTGGCACAAATTCGGACAGTTCTCCCCTCAATGGTGGGGTGAATAAGTACTTCTATCAAGTCTTCATAAGGTCGTGGATGGGGTTCCTCATCTCGAGGATCGTCGATAGGCACAGTTCTGAGATCAGACAAGGTCATGAGCTCAACTTCATTGTTCCCAATCCCAACCGTTAACTGTTATTTCTTTTTCTTAAGTGCCCTTCTGGTACAAGATCTAGCGGATTCCTGGTCTTCCCTCACCTTTCCCACCTCTTTTTCTATAGGTAATTTCATATATTGATGGTAAGGGGAGGATACGGCTTTTAACGCCGCCAAGGTAGGTCACCCAATGATTGCGTTGTAAGGAGAAAGTCAGTCCACAATGAGGAATTTAACTCAAACCATGGCCGAAGTAGGCACAGTACTAACAGAGAAGGGAAGGGAGGCCCAACCCATGGAATTCACCACCTCCCTGCCAAATCCAACAAGGAGAGAGTAGTGGATCTCATAGAGCTTGAACTCACGTTCATTTTGTCGAAAGCATATTTAAAAATAATATCCGCGGAGCTTCCTCCATCGATCATAATTCATCCAACTTTATAGTGGTTGATCAGGGCAAAGATCACCAAGGCATCATCATGAGAGGTATGAATCCCTCGAAGGTCAGCTTCACTAAAGGAGAAGACGTTGTGTAAGGTTGCATCAATTGTGCTCACCTCGTACACGTCCTTGTCGACTTTTCTCTTTACTTTACCCTCGTGCCTCTTTCAGGAAAAGGTGGTCTCTCTTCTGAGGCTGAGACCACCATCAATCATATTGATTTCACCATCTATACGCATCTCATCATCAAATTCCTCAGTTTTTCTTCTCGATGGGGGTCGGCCACGATTTTTCCTTCTCAGCTGACCCCTATGCTCATCCCGGTGACTGCTCTCTCTGGAGCCTGTGTTCTCTTTACGAGCGTAATGACCAAGGTACCCCATTTTTATGAGGGCCTCGATCTCTTCTCGAAGCTGGAAGCATTCGTTTGTTGAGTGACCACGGTCACGGTGGAACTCGCAATATTTAGAAACAACTTTCCCCATGGGTCTTCCTTCAAGGGGAGGAGCTGGAGGGAAGAATTATCTTCCCAAATTTTTGGTAAAAATTGTCACTATGGATGCAGCGAGGGGCGTTAGCCCTAAGCGATTCCCTGGGATTGGAGGATGTCTCCGATCCCCGGGAAGAGGTCCTAAGCGCCCCTCTACCTATAACCTTCGCGACCCCTGTGCCCGGCTTGGTCCTTCCTCTGCTTGACCCTTTTGTTTTTGATTCCCTTCTCATTCTCGCTTCACAGCGTCTCTAAGGTTGGATTCATAGAAGCTTGTACCCCGAGCAAGAGTTGCAGCTAGATTTGGCACAAGATAGGAACATAGATCATAAGACAGACTCCGATGCATCAATCCATCAATAAAGGCATTCAAAGCCACAACATCCGGAATGTTACCACAACTTGAACTTTCCCTGTGGAATCGAGCAACAAAATCACCTAAAGTTTCAGCGATCTCTTATTGGAAAGCGAGAAGATGAGTTGTTGTTTTGGGCCTTCTCTGAGAATAGTTGAATTAAGCTAAGAAGAGTTATTCTAATTGTGTGAACATGGAGATTGAAGCTGGTGGCAACTTGTGAAACCAGGTGCTGCTCATCCCATTGACAGTGAGAGGAAATGATTTGCACCTTACTGCCATAGATGTCGTATACATGTCCATGAATGCAAAGAAAACAAAGAGGGGATCGCTGGGGTCGGTAGTCCCGATGTTGGGGGTTATTTGCGGACTAGGAAATCTATAGGAGACCACCTCAAACACTATATTGTCAACAAAAGGGGACGTGCCTCGCTAATGTTGTTTCTCCTCTGGGCGATGTTGCTAAATGACTTGCATCTGTTCTTGACCCCTGCCTTTTGGCAGGAGGGGAGTGGAAGTCAACCTCTCGAGCACAGCGAACTCTGCAATAAGGACAGGTGACGTGGCTATGAGTTTTTTCTGGTTGGTGATCACGATGACCCTCCGTCCGGCTAGCCCATGAAGGCAAAAATGTAGAATCGAAAACGGTTGGCGGGGTCATATTCCATTCCCAAATTGGTCGATCGTGCAGGTGAGGTTATTCCCTCGAGACGTGTCCTTCGGAGTAGATGACACTGGCCAATCCTTGATAATTTTTACCCCCTACATGCCGGAGAACCGGTCCCCTCAGACCAGGAGCCGGTGGCAGGTGACATTTCCCTCCCCCTATGTTTCGGAGAATCGATCCCCTCTGATCCAATGCCGACGACAGGTGGGAGAGAATGGTATTGAGACAGGTTTGAAACTGAAACAACTGACGTTCAAAGTTATCAAGCCGCACCGTATCTGCAACTCTGGTGGCTAGTCCAATGCGTGCTCTTGCAGGTGGAGCCGACGATCCTACTTAGTTAATGGAGGTTGTATTTTCTTCTTCTTCCGGGATGGGAACGATAGTCCTCGCATCCGGCCTGGGGATTCTTAACATTTCTCTGTCCGAGTTGCTATCCACATCGCTATTAGGGTCTCATGGTTGCAAAGATTGACTAGACCTTGTAATCATCTAACCTTTAACCGAGACGGGAGTAGATGATCGGAGAGAGGCTTTCAATAGCGATTCCCATAGACGGTGTCAAATTGTTGATGTCAAATTTTGGTTGATTCCAACGATATGGTCCGGTCAGCTTTGGATGGAGTTGGAGAGCTCTGGAATGGAGATCTTCAATCCGTGGAGGTTCTAATCCGTGGAGAGGTCTCTTGCCGGGAAAGGGAGGGCCTGTATTGGCAAGAAACCAAAATCTTTATGGGCCGAAAAGGGAAGGACCAAAATGCCTTGTAATCCTTCGAAAGACGAATCAGAGCTTGAAATAGAACAGTTTCGGGAAAATAAACACCTAGAAATTTGCACAAATGACTTGTTGGGATGGTCCCGACGCGTCTCCTCCGACGTGAGAATCAGTGTACGGGGGAAAAAGTTTATAGAGAAATTGCCCAGAAGAGTGAGCAAAAGTTCATCTACCTTTGGGCAATCGTATGCCCTCCTTTTTATAGGCAATGAGTGGATTTGTTTAGGGGTTTAAGCATGAATTAGTATCTCGTCAAAATCACATCAATGTGTCCACTTGGCATGTAGCCAATGGGAGGATGCCAAGAGGCTCTTGTCTTGACCATATTGGAGGATATTTAGTGATATTTGCGATTGGGGAAGAGAGTCATGATGATATTTGTAGATATTTTAAGATATTTATGAGATATTTTGGGATATTTGTGGAGGTATTTTAAGGATGGGGAAATGAGCAGGCCAAAAACTAGAGAGACACTTTCCTGCTATAACCGATATGAAAAATTTGATTCTTGTCTCTTCTCGGATTTCCGGAGATGGGAAAGGGGAGCTGCGCGACGCTTTTCACCCTGCCCTTCTCAGATAGCCGAGGACAAAAAGGAGGGCTCTGCTGAGAAGCTTTGCAGAGCTAGTTACCGAAATTAGCGAGGCAGCAGCGAATAATCCCGAGATGGGGAAGGGTTTCCCGTCTTGGAGGTGGCTTGTTTGTTGCTTTCGGAAAGTGTCAAGGCCTACGAGATGGCTAGCATGGTTGGAGGCGTTCCTCTGCTCGGTGCAATCTTCATATTTAGTCTTCGGCAAATCTTGACCTTTTACGAGTTGTGGACACTTCAATTGATTATGTTGGGGTGACCATTTTTACACTCATCAAAAATAATTTTTTATTAAATAAATTTTATCCAAAAAAGAAGTGCCGCCTCACACTCGCGTCCGGCCAGTCGAACAGCGCGGCAGCACACCCGTGTGTGATAAACCAACAGAGATGTGTCTCATCTCCTCTCCACAGAATGTGAGTACCCCTTAGGGTACACCCCAAGACTTCAACTCATCCCCTTATAAACTCCTCTAGACTTTTTAAACAATGTGTAACAAAGGCAATAAAGAGAATTAGTGGCACTTGGCTTTTTACAAGTCAAAAAATTCACATGCTCCAACAAACAATATATAGAAAAAATACAAACAATGTATAGAAAAAAATATATTCTCTTGCTAAATTAAATAAGATAACTGTGAGAAAGAGAAGGAAGAGTTTTTTCTTTCTTCTTCTGAAATTAAAATTCTTAATATTAAAGAAAAGAGTTCTTCACAAAAAAAAAAAAAAAAAAAAAAAAAAAATTTACTGATGTATTTAAAAAATTTCAAACTCAAATAAATTGGGAGTGATCTTTTCAATTATAATAAAATCAAAAGTAGCACCATCGATTGTCTCGGAAAAGAAAAAGTTAAATCGAAAGTGCTAATCCAATTCAAACTTGGGCTCGGACTGCATCTGTTTTAGTTTTAGTAAACATATGCGTGTTTTTTCAATTTTTTGGTTTTTTTTTTTAATTTTACAAAAAGGAATCATGCATCATACTTATTTTTACTCTGCCAATATTTATAAGAGTTTAATCAAAATTCTCGTCCAGACCAAACAATCCCTCAATGAACCAAACTTTGAAAGAAGGTTAATAAACAAGAAAACTATGAAACGAAAAAACTGTGAACTTGATTGAAGAAACATATATACTATTGGGTCTCAAAACACTGAAACAGATTAATTTTTGAAACAATGAGCTACAAATCTTTATCAATTAATTTACATTTTTACAGCAACAAAAGGGTGGAGGGTTCAATCAATTGGGACCCCAACAGCTCAAATACATGACTTTCCTCAGAGACTCCTCGGACTCCTTCGCTTTGTCTTCTCTTAATTTACTCGAAACCGCAGCTGAAGACTGCGAAGAGAGTTTCTTGGTCTGAGAGTAGGATCTCAGGTTGTTCTTCGCATGCTGATGTAGGGATCTTATGGTGGTGTTCCACCTAGCGAAACCCTGATCCTTCAGTGCCTCCATCGCCCCTACACTCGCCGCCGCAACCCAGGCTCTGCTCGTTGAACTCATCTTTCTTCTAGATCTCTCTGTGTTGAAAATTTCAGACAAGAAATTGGATACTTTTCGGAGAAAAATATGATCGATTTCGAAGTTTTCTTACTTCTTTGTGGGGAAGACACTTGAGAGATGAGGATTGAGTAGTGTGTGTATATATAGAGTGGTGTATTCGGATAGATGGATGTAACAAACCGGTGGATGGAAACTGGGGGCGGCTGCTTTTACCGGCAGTTTGGAGGTACAAGAAAGCCCACGGGTTACTTCGGCTGGGGGTGACATAGTCTAATTTACGAATTTAACCCTACTTTGATTGAAAATTTATGAGGTGACAAGACAGGGCTAAACTGGGGTTTATCCAAAATTTTAGTAGTGCTAAAACTTAATAGTTTCCTATAATTTATTAAACACAATCAGCCTCTTCTAATTTTTGTTGAAATATTATTTAATTTTTTATAAAATAAAAATTACTGAAATTTTTCTTGAAACTATCCTTTTACAATTTACCCTTAACATCAATTTCTATTTTATTTACAATAACTTCAAAAATATATATGTTTATACATTTTTGTTAAATAAATTAAAAAAAAATATATATTTTTTCACACTTTTTTGTAAAAAGTAATTTAAAAAGTAGAAATAAAAAATAATTTTTATAAGTTAGAGTATTGGTGAATTTTTACAAATATTTTTTTTTTAAATAACAAAAAAGTATTTATATATTTTTTTATCAAAAAGAAAATCAGAATTGATAAAATTTAGGTGGCGTTTGGTAACCGTTTCTGTTTTCATTCCTGCAGTGGGATGGAATGAGAATTTTGTTTCCTTCTTGGAAAGAGAATCGCGTTTGGTAACGATTTTATCCTAAAATTAAACAAAAAAAAAATTAAGATTTTTTTTTTGTTTTGGTGGCGGCGGCGGGGACGGCGGTAACCGGCGGGTGGATAACGGTGGCGGAGACAATGACGACAGTGACCGGCGGGGTGGTGACAGTGGCGGACGGCCGGAGGTGACTGGCGACGGTCGCCGGAGATGGCCGTCGGCCGGTGGCGGATGGTGGCCAGCGGCGGCGAATGGTGGCGGCGACTACAGATGAACAGTAACAGATATTGGAAATGAAATAGAAATACTAATAAATAATTTTTTTTTATTTCTCATTTTTTAAGAAAAAAATGGGCACAATTTCTAAATAGGAATAGAATGGGAATAAGAACAAAAATTACCGAACACTATTTTTAAACAGAATTTCTAAAAATTTAAAAATGAAATAAAATTTTTTAAAATAGAAACAGTTACCAAATACATCTTAATAGACGATAGGAAAAGTTTGTTATTTCAATTAAAACGACAGGAATATTAAGCTACAAAAACCCTATAATTTTATATTTTAAGTTATTATTAGTATGAAGTTTAGAATTTTCCATAAAAACAAAATTGTGACTCGGATCTATACGTCACTATCACTTATAGATATCGTCTATGTCCGTCTCATTTTAAATTATTTAAAAAAAAAAAAAAAAAAAAAGGCATTGGTGATATCGTAAAAACCAGGTGGCGACAAACCCGGAGCCCACGGCCCCAAGTTTTATATAAACCAGTGTACTACTACAGCATTAAATCCGGGTTTCACTTCCGACAGCCGAGTGTCGGAATCAGAACCACGGATCCCCAAACACACTTTCAATTCCTCGCCGTGGCTTTCGAACAGATATCTGATTTTTGAGTTTTTCAATTTTTATGAAACATAAAGAAAATGAGAGAGTTATAGAACGAGGAGGAGGGTTTGGCTTGATCGGAGCAGTTCCATTAATTAATTTATTAAATTTGTGATCGACGACTCCTGACGATGATGGCCGGAGTTAAGCCCTATAATTCTGGGAGACCCATGTCGGAATCAGACAATTCCGGCAAAGTTCAATGGTTTTCCGGCAGCGGAGGTTCGGAGAAGAAGAAGGATAATATGGATGAAGAGATGAAGAGAGTGATGATGAGGGAAGCTGAGAAGGCTGAGAAAATTATGCATCTCATTTGCTGGGGACCCAAGTAGCTATTGTAATTAATTTCCAGTTTTAGTCATGTATTGTAATTAATATATTTCGGCGATATTGTGCAGTTGTATTTTGTTATTGATAAGAGCAACTCCAAGAAGAACTCCAAGAAGAGATGTGTATGTGATGTATCATCGTATTTTATTTTATTTTTATTTTTTAGCTCTTTCGATTTATTTTTTTAGCTCCTTTGAAGAAAAAAAAAAAAAAACAAAAGTCCGACGTGTCATGGACACACATGCCAGCTCAAATATGAAATATTTAGAGAAATAGTCAAATATTAAATTCGCAGGTAAGTGAATGAATTAATTAAAGTTAATGAGTTGATTTAGGTTTAAATATTGTTCAATTAATGTTGAGTTTGTTTAAATAGGATTAAGTAAAATTTGTTTGGTTAGATTTATATTAATTTTAGTTTAATTAAATTTAATTGGATTTAATAGGTTTTGTTTATTTGTAATTAATTAGGTTTGATAGATCAACAATGTGTAATTTAAGTAACAAGACACTTGACTTAAAATAGTTTAGAAGTCTCTACAAGGTCAATGGATTCAAGTCTGCAGAAAAATACTTATTGGGAGGGAGAGTCACGCACCTCGAACGAGTCAGTCTTTCACCATGTGTGGGTAAGGGGACACTCTTGGATATAACTAAAAAAACTAGGTTTAATAGAATTTAATTTATTAATTTTATTTTATTTTGGTTGGGTTAGATTAATTGGTTAATTTTATTTTATTTGAGTTGGATTGGTTTAGTTTTATTTGGTTTGAAATTGATTAATTTTAATTTTAAAATAAAAATAAAAAAAATAGCACACCAAAATATAGCACCTTCCTTGGAGTACCCTTTAAATTTGGGTGTACCATAAGGATTTTATTGTGCCATTTGAGTAAATGGCACACCAAAATATAACAACTCATTTGAAGTTGTTCTAATTGGAAAAAATTACTATACAACACACATACTAATTAACTTCTTTCAAATTGTAATCTTTTCGACGGATAGTTAGGTTAGAGATCATGATATTAAATCAATAAAAAAAAATTAAACTAGTATTTTAAGAGTTTATATAAATTAATATTCCAATTATGATGGTTATTGGTTACGTTGTCGCCTATCATGATACTCTGATCGTTAGATTCTAATCATTATCACTCATCAAAATTGGTCGATTACTTGTTATTATTATTATTATTAATTACATTCAGATAAATTTTTAATAATATTTATTTAATATTTTTATGATTTTATTTCTATCCGTCTTATTACTCAAAAAAAATCCAGTTTCCTTTTTTGTTTAAAAAAAATATTTTTATCTTATATAATTCTCATGTTTTTGAGGAATTCTTTGGTTGTGAATGAATAATTTTTCAATCTTCTTGACCGTAGTTCCATAGGAGCAAGTCGAAAAAATTGAGAAATAAAATCATATGATTTAAATAATATAAATGAAGAAATATAATATACGAAAATTATAAACATTAAATTTATTAAAATTGTAGAAATAATATATAAATATTAAATTTAAACATTAAAATATTAAATTTATATAACTTAAATTAAAGAAAATAATAAAAAATATATTATATACGAAAATTATGAATATTAAATTTATGAAAATTAAAGAAATAATATATCGACATTTAATTTAGTAATAGTATTGAAATATTAAATTAAAAAACAAATATCCATTACGGTCGTCATTCAATTCAAAGAATCTCCGTTGCAAAACCGTACGTGAGATTTTCATTTTATATGGCTATTCTGTAATGTACATAATAAGCCTAATTCATAGGAAAAAAAAAAAAAAAACTATTCTCTTTATGAACATAGCATGGCTAATTTATTTATTTTTTAATTAGAAATATCTAGCATTTCTTAAACTCTAGGGTATTAATACTAGATAGAAAGGATAGTTCCAACAATTTCTTTATTCTCAACACTTCCTAAGTTCCAGAAATTAGTCACTTCAACAATCTCCGATGGTTATATGGGCATCCAAAGTACGAACGAGATGGATGTTTGTTGTCCCAACCATCTTTGTGAGTCCCGAGCCCGATAAGAAAATTGTCAATTTCTAACAAAGTTTTCGTGTTGTTGAATTGTTTAGGTGTTAACGTCTGGTTTATTTGGTAAATTTTACTTTTGCCCCTAATGTTACAATCACTTGCATATGTAGTACATAACAATTATTGTTGAAATTGGTTTACTTGTGGGATGTTGAATTTGGTCAAGCTTTTGAGGTGTACTATTTATTGGTTAATCTGTGAATTATTTTAGTGCTCTTTACACTTTGGACCCCTGATTTTTGAAAAGTGGATTTTTGAAACTTGAAAAGATTTTATTATTTGAATTGGTTATAGGTTATCATGTGAATTATTTCACAGGCCTTACCTTCTGCGATGTGGTGCTTGTAGTATATCATGTGAATTGTTTTAGACCTTATTACATTAAACAACCTTGATTTTTGACCTAAATCCCATTATGGTCCCTAAGGTTTCTATTGGACACTTAATACCCTAAAGTTTGCAATTGTTTAAATTATGGAAATTGTTCATGAAATTATTTTAGAAAGATTTTAAGAGTACTATTTGCCCCTTAGTTGGAAATATTTTAAGAGTACTATTAGTCCCAAATAAAAGGATTTTTTTTTTAAAGTTTGATTACTAGTCTTCGTATTGAGGGACAATCCGCTAACAAAATCAATAAGATGAAATGCTCGTTGTTTCCAACAACGCTCACAAGAGAACCACCTCCACTATTATGAAACCCAAAGGGAAAAATATGAAAAACCAGAATGGACAAAAACCCCCTTCAAGAAATGATTCTTCACAGTTTACTTACTATAGCTGTGGAAAGGCGGGCCATATGGCTCCGAACTGCCGGTTTAGAATTCGTCCTGCTCCGCAGGCGAATCTAAGCGAAGACCAACTTGTGGCTATGATTTCTGAAATCAACATAGTTGGTAGATCCGAAGGGTAGAGGGTAGACATTGGTGTTTCTCACCATGTTTACAATGATTGTGCTATGTTCAGATCCTATTCTGCAACTGAGTACAAGAAAATGTTGTTGGGTGATTCTCACTCCATTATTGTTGATGATTTTGGTGAGGTGGATTTGGAGTTTACCTCTGGAAAGACTGTTATTTTTTAGGATATACTGTATACTCCAGAGATGAGATAGAAATTGGTTTTGGGCTATCTTCTCAATAAGACCAGGTTTACTCAAACTATTGGGTTAATTTATACACCTTAACTAAAAATAATGAATTTGATGGGGGTCTTGACTAGAAATGGAAAACACTATTTTATTATGTTAATTGGTGATTACTTTAATTATACTTTTGTTTATCTCCTGAAAAATAAAAGTGAAGCATTTGATAAGTTCAAATTATTTGTCACTGAAATTGAAAAGTAAAATTTCGCCTTATGAAATTTTTAAATAAACTGTCTTATTTTCAGACTTGGGTTTGTTTGGCATATGTTCATATTCCTGATCCTAAAATGCAAGTAGAACATATGAATGTATGTTTCTTGGTTATGCAATGAATAACAAAGTATATAGATTTTATGACTTGCAAGATCATGTTATTATTGAATCTAATGACGCTGATAATTATGAACGTAAATTTCTTTTTAAATTGAAGAATAGTGGGGGCTCAACATCTAGTAATGTGCATGTCATTAGAATTTATGAATCTGATAAAGAATTAGAAATTGAACCTAGAAGAAGTAAACGACCTCGTATCGCTGAGGATTATGGTTCTGATTTCTACTGATATACCTTAGAGGAGGATTCACTCACCCTCCAAGAGGCATTGTCCTTTGTAGATGTCAATTTGTGGCAAGAGGCTATAGATGGTGAAATGGACTTTCTTGAGTCAAATAGAATTTGACATTTAGTAGATTTACCTCCTGGTTGAAAAACAATAGGATGTAAATGGATTCTTAAGAATAAATTAAAACCCGATGGAACTATTGATAAATATAAGGCTTGTATTGTAGCCAAAGGGTTTAGACAAAGAGAGAATGTAGATTTCATTGATACATTCTCACCTGTCTCTAGAATTGCTGCTATTCATGATCTCGTTGTGCACCAAATGGTTTGAAACAAACACCTAAGTAATGGCATGAGAAATTTGATAATCTAGTCATTTCACATGGTTTTAAAGTAAATGAAAGTGACAAATGCATTTACTATAAATCTGAAAATAATGTTTACACTATTATTTGTATTTATGTGGATGACTTGCTAATTTTTTGTTCCAATATTCATGTTGTGAATAATGTGAAAAACCATGTTATGTGCAAATTTTGACATGAAAGATCTTGGTGAAGCAAATGTAGTTTTTAGTATTAAAATAACTAGGTCTAAATATGGAATTTCTTTGGATCAATCTCATTATATAGAGAAGATTCTAAAGAAATATAATTATTTTGATTATAAACCAGCATGTACTCCTTATTACCCTAGTGTGAAGTTGTTCAAGAACACCGGTGACGATGTTAGACAAACTGAGTATGCGAGCATCATAGGCAGTCTCCGATATGCCACTGACTGCACTAGGCCCGACATAGCGTATGCTGTGGGATTGCTATGCAGGTTTACAAGTAGACCTAGTATTGAGCATTGGCATGCTATTGATAGGATCATGAGCTACCTAAAAAGAACTATGAACCTTGGTTTACATTATCAGAAGTTTTCCGCTGTTCTGGAAGGATATAGCGATGCTGATTGGAATACCCTTTCAGATGACTCCAAGGCAACTAGCGGCTATATATTTAGTATAGCTGGTGGAGCTGTTTCTTGGAAGTCTAAGAAACAGACTATTTTGGCTCAATCTACTATAGAGTCTGAGATGATTGCACTAGCTTCGGCTAGCGAGGAAGCAGGGTGGTTAATGAGCCTGCTTTCTGATACCCCTTTATGGGAGAGACCGATTCCAGCTGTCTTGATCCATTGTGATAGTACCGCGGCTATTGCAAAGATTCAGAACCGTTATTATAACGGAAAAAAGCGACAAATACGTCGCAAACACAGCACTATTAGGGAGTATATCTCTACAGGGGCTGTGAGAGTGGATCATATACGGTCTGATGATAACTTAGTCGATCATTTGACGAAAGGATTAGCTCGAGAAAAGGTTTACAAAATCTCGAAAGGAATGGGACTCAAGCCCATAGATTGACGAGTCACTTGTGAGGGAAACCCAACCTATAGACTGGAGATCCCAAGAAATAGGTTCAAAGGGTAATAACAACTCATGAAGTGATATGAGAAAAATCATGCTATAAATTTGAGTTCTATTTCATAAATGTGCTGTTTGAAGCATGATATCTTGAAGCGATAGAAGGTTGAGTTTTTTATTAACTCTTAATGAGATCTATACTCTATTTTGAAATGGAGTACCTAGCTACAAGAGTACTCTTGATAGATTCACCTATGTGAATGTGGAAGTGTGGCCGCTTCCTATGAAATTTTGGGTAAAATTCTCTAGAGCATTCACTATACTGGGATACACATGCATGGCCGTAAAGCACGGGCTTTTGGACTACACCCTGATAGGGTTGTGTGTGTGATGTTGTTAGAGATAGAGTTCAAAACTACGAGTTACTCTAGTATAATCTAAAGCATCTTCACTATGTAAAGGTTCAAGTCGATAGACACCTTTTCTTATGCACAATCTTATATTGAATTATACTGCTCGATGAAAAAATTGTTTTTAAAAATTCAAGTGGGGGATTATTGAATCAAATGAATTTTTAATTTAATTTTTAGAATAGAAAGTGCCAAATGTGTCAAATTGGTTTTTTCCTCAAAACTTTTTATCCCACATTGGTTGGGAGAGGTGAAAATAAAGTGGTTATCTAGGGGTATGTGAGACACTTAGGGTGTGCCCCAAGGGGTACCCACATTTTGTGGAGGGGAGAGGAGTTACATCCCTACCGGTTTACCACACGCGCGCGCCGCCGCCGCTGTCCGTCCGACCGTGCCGAGTCGAGTCGAGTCGAGTCGCGCGTGTGATGAGGTGGCACTTATTTATTTTTTAGAAAAATATTTAAAAAAAAAAAACAGTTTAATTAAAAAAAAAATTAAAGTGAACCGTTGGAAAAAAAAAAAAAAAAAACAAAACGTTTTATTATTGATTAAAAGAAAAAACGTTTTATTATTGATTAAAAGAAAAAACGTTTAAAGGTTTAACGTTTTAAATTAAAAAAAAAAAACGTTTAAAGGTTTAACGTTTAAATAAGAATTAATTATTTAAAAAACGTTTTTTTTTTTCTTAATTTCGGTTTTGATTTTTTCTAGAAAGTTTTTTTTTCTCTCCTCCTATAAATACAAGATTTTTTTTTTTTTTCATTTTGTATAAAAAAACAGTGTTCTGTTTCTGCACTGTTTCCATCTTGTTCCTGAACTGTTTCAACTTTGTTTCTGTTTCTGTTTCGGCTCTGTTTCTGTTTCTGTTCTGAAACATTTTCGGTTAGATCTTCCGAAATTGTTCCGATCTGTTCCAGTACTGTCTTTTCAGTTTATTTTTGGTTTCTGAGCAGTTTTGTTCGTTTTGCGAACAGTGTGTGGGGGTGTTTGGTTTTCGAGACTTCTACAGTGCAAAGAATGTCCTAGACAGAGGAGAATTCTGGGCTGTTTTATCCTGGGGACGATGGGGCTGATACACTGCTTGCACACTTCTTGGGTAGAGCCACGAAACGTCTTAAAGAGAGCGACCTAGTTCGCGACTCAATCCAAGCTAATTCGGTAAACTCGTTTTTTATTATTTTCTGCAGCAACATAGTCAAATCAAAAAATGGTTAGTTAAATAGTGATTTGGCTATCCAAATTCAAGAATGGATTCTAACAGAACTAGCCATTTTTCATCAATTAAATTTTATTTAATTTTTCATCTAAATTTTCATCCAATAAATTAATTTTACCGTCAAATATTAATTTCACTACCAAATTTAACCTTCAAATCTAAATTTTCCCGCCAAACTTAACAACCAAATTTTACCGCCAAAAATCATCTATAAATATAACTCATTCTTCTTAAAATTTATCAATCTTTACTTCATTTTCTTCTCAACTCATTTGTTGTCTTTTTTAATATCATTATGTCTCGTAACATTTTGAATTTTTTCTCATTTTTGACGATTCTGATGATGACTTCGAGTCAATAGCAACTATGGTCATGGAGAGTCAACAATCAGCAAGTCGTAGAAACTTAACAAGTCGTCACGATTCTATTTCAAGCCACAATATTATCGATCGTGATAGAGTTGATAGACATCAAAGATTCTATCGTGATTATTTCTTTGAAACTCCTGTTTACAATGAAAACTTATTTCAGAGGCGCTTCTGAATGAGTCGTTCTCTTTTTTGTCAGATTGTTCAAGAGGTAGAACAATACGATTCGTATTTTGTCCAGAAAAGAAATGTTGCTGAAGTTCTTGGTTTTTTTTCACTTCAAAAGATAACAGCTGCATTCAGTATGTTGGCTTATGGAAACCCTACTGATTCTATCGACAAATATATGCGAATTGGAGAAAGTACTGTCATAGAAAGTTTGAGGCATTTTGTGGAAGTAGCTGTCTAGATGTTCGGTGCTGAGTATTTAAGTGCACCAAACAACAATGGTACTTTTCGATTGTTGGCACTTGGTGAGCAACGAGGTTTCTCTGGAATGTTGGGATGTATTGATTGAATGTATTGGAAATGAAAAATTTGTCCTACCATTTGGCAGGGGATGTACACTGGTCATTGTCATAAGCCTACAGTTATTTTGGAAGTTGTTACTTCACAAGATCTGTGGATATGACATGCTTTCTTTGGTATGCTAGGATCACTTAATGATACTAATGTGTTAGATCGATCTCCAGTATTTGATAGACTAGGTACTGGGACTGCTCCTCTTGTTACGTATAATATTAATGGAAATACGTATACAATGGGTTATTACTTAGCTGATAGCATATACCAAAATTGACTAACTTTTGTGAAGATAATTTCATGTCCCCAAGGCATGAAGAAGAAGTATTTTGCCACAGTTCAAGAGTCAGCAAAAAAAGATGTTGAACAAGCATTTGGAGTGCTTCAGGCACATTTTGCCATTGTACATGGACCGGCACATTTTTAGGATGAGGAAACGCTAGCAAATATTATGAAAGCGTGCATTATAATGCACAATATGGTGATTGAGGATGAGGGAGGAATTATAAATATTGATTTTGAGGAGAGTGATAAAAATCATCCTGTACAAGTCTCGCATGCTCCTACACCCGAGTTATCGAATTATATTCAAACCCAACATCGGATCAGGGATAGACAAATTCATTCTCAACTTCAGTCAGATTTCATTGAGCATTTATGGCAGATGCAAGGCCAATAATGATTTATGTTCTTGTTTGTTTGTTTGAATTTCAGTTTGATTTTTTCTTGAATTATTTGTTCTTGTTTGTTTGAATTTCAGTAACTCTACTTTAATTATTTGTTGTTGTTTGTTTGGACTCTAATTAGATATTTTCTTCAAGTATCGCATTGTATATACTACTTCTTCAGGAGCTTGAGAGGAATAAAAACCCAACCCATTTACTATTCTAATTAAAAACCCAAATTCATTTAATTATAAATACTCAACATATTTACTAATTCAATTAAAAATCCAAATCCATTTAATTATAAATATCCAACCTAATAATCTAATTAAAAACTCATTTACCAATTAAAAACTCAAAAGCTCGATACTCATTCATCTAATTAACTAAGAAGACGAGAAACAACCCAAACTCTCACAACCCAACCCATCTAATTAAAAACTCATTTATCAATTCAAAACCCAACCACACAAGCCCAATACCCATTCATCCAATTAAGTAAACCCTAAAAATTGAAGCATTGAAACGCATAAGAAACGCCACAGATGAGATAGAAGAGCTGCAACGGAGGAAAAGAAATGCAACAGAGGAGATAGAGAAAAAATGCGACGACAGAGGAGAAAGTCGTTGATCAGAGAGCGAAATCAGAAAGGGAAACACTGATTAATTGTTGCAACCCAACCCATTTTTTCATCCCAACAATAATGTTTCCCCGCCAAATCACTTTTGGCCATCGAAAAAACCTAACCAGATTTGGCTTTTTGGCCATCGAAAAAACCTAGCCAAATTTGGCTATTCTTCAGGGCTCTATCCATTTTGACTATTCAAATGGTTGTCCCATTTCAGTTGTTGCTAAATTGACGGTTGAGCAATTTGACTATTCCTTTGGCTATCTCATTGGAGTTGCAAAGTAGAAATTAGTGGCAAAGACTTTAATTGAATTATTTAATTTGAGATATAAAAAAATAAATAAAATTTAGACTCAATTTAAAGTTTGTGGATTTTCATTTCTTATTTGTTTTTGAATCATTAAGTACCATAAACGGCCTTTGGGTTTTCTAGTCCATCAAGGAAAGCTTACATTATGGTGATCTGTTCTTTCATGAACCCTACGAATGTGGACACCTCCTTTTCCTTCCAAATCCAAGAGAAGGAAAGTTATAGTCGTCGAAATTAGAAAAAAGGAGAGAGGAAGAAAATCAAATTCCAAAATCACTTCACTCTTGGGGCTCAAAATCAGTTCTCTTTGTTTCACAACAGATTAGGTGTTGAAACAATGAACTACAAATCTCTCTCAATTAATTTACATTTTTACAGTAACAAAAAGTTGGGGGTTCAATTAATTGGGACCCCAACAGCTCAAATACATGACTTTCCTCAGAGAGTCCTCGGACTCCTTCGCTCTGTCTTCTTTTAATTTACTTGAAAACGCAGCAGAAGACTGAGAAGAGAGTTTCTTGGTCTGAGAATAGGATCTCAGGTTGTTCTTGGCGTGCTGGTGGATGGATCTAATGGTGGTGTTCCACCTAGCGAAACCCAGATCCTTCAGTGCCTCTACCGCCCCAATACTCGCCGCCGCAACCCAGGCTCTGCTCGTTGAACTCATCGTTTCTATTGATTTTCTTCTACTTCTTTCTCCTTTGATATTATCCCTGTCGAGGATTTTGTAAACAATAAATTGGGTACTAACAATAAATTGGGTACTTTTCGTAGGAAAATATGGTTGATCTCGAAGTTCTCTTTTCTCCTTTTAGTTGGAAAGAAAGTTGAGATTGAGTGGCGTATATATATTGGTGTATTCGTAGAGACAAATATGTAAAACCGGGGGTTGGAAACCGGGGGGCGGCTGCTTTTACCGGTGGTTTGGATGCCCGCGGGTTAATTTGGCTGGGTGACGTATTACAAACCCCCCTCCCCACCCCCATTTTGTTATTATTTTATTCCCTCTGCTTAAAACATTTATACTTTACCCCTCTACTTTTTAGCAGAGTGAGAAAAATGTATATTCCGTCCCCCATTTTGTTATCATTTTATTCCCTCTACTTAAAACATTTATACTTTACCCCTCTACTTTTTAGCAGAGTAAGAAAAATGTATATTCCGTTTAAACTAAAGAATGTACTTCAAAATGGACGTAATTCAATTTCTAGGGAATCCTTAAGATAGTTTTGGCTTCTTGAAAATTGAACTATTTTTTGGATGGTCTAGTTCCTCTAGTATCAGATGACAACTTTGAGGAAGAACATATCACGATCCAGAAATAGATAGACGATGATAAGTAGACTTAATGACATATGATAATATTGATGAGTAACGAGCTGTAGAAAAAATCCGAAAGGATGGAGAGCACATATGCAATTGTGCGGCACCTAGAATCCCTCTTTGGCGAGTTTAGCCGTATTGCTAGGTACAACCTTTCTAAGGAACTTTTCGGATCCAAGATGTCGGTAGGGTCATCAGTTAAAGGCCATGTTCTTAATACAATTAGTTAGGTTGAGGGACTGGAAAAGAAGCGATCATATATTGATCATGACTTGGTTGTTGATCTTATTCTATAGTCACTTCCCAACGTGTTTGATCAGTTCGTGGTGAACCTTAACATGAACAAGTTAGAAGTTACACTTATAAGGCTTTTTAAAATATTGGGGACTACCGAGAGGACCTTGAAAAAGTCCAAGACTCTGGTGATGCTTGGATGACTTTTTTGTTCCATGCACAATATGGCCCAATAGCGGTGTCGTTTATTTCATCTCCTTCCGGTGTCGACAGCGACGAAGGATCGTTTGTTTTGACGAAAGTTGTCACCCCCTACCCTGGGCCCCAATGCCTGATATCAGGCATGTAAGACCCGACGTTTTGTATGTGCATAATTTTTAATTGCATTTTAGAACAATTAGAAAATAATGGAGTACATTGTGTCATATAATAGTTGTTTTAAAAATTTTAGAGATTAATATGTTAATATTAACTTTAACTTTTAAAAATTTAGGGGCCAATTATCATTTTTAAAATATTAATTTTATATTTTGGGTTTAAATAATAATTTAAAGATAATTAGGGGAGCTTAATATAATTTTAAAAATATATAATAATATATATATATATATATATATATGATAAAATCAAAGAAAAAAAAAAAATCAAGCCGTGGATAAGAATAAAAAAAAAAAATCTTAAGCTCTAAACATGGATAAGGATGAAAAAAAAAAAGAAAAAAAAGAAGAAGGTGGCTGCAAGTTGGCGGTGAAAAATAATAATATCAAACTAAAGTGGTGCTTTTGAGGTAATAATAATATCAAACTAAGTGGTGCTTTTGAGGTCATTTATTATATACTAGTGGGCAACCCGTACATGAAGATAAGGGCGTAAAATATATATCATCATTTGGGACAATTATATTAATTTGTTTTGTCATTCAAGCAAATAATTTATTTTGCTATTTAACCTGATTCTACAGCTGCTTCCCCCTCTCGTCGCTAGCTTGTCTCTCTTCCCTCTAATTCTACAATAGAACAGAAAATAAATTAAAAAAAAAAAAAGAAAAAGAACATTGATATAATATGTTCTCAACAACATGGCAAATGACACACAAAAAACAGAAACAAAAACAAAAACAAAAACAGAAAACACAACATAAATCAACTAAACATAAATCTGAGTTCACAACAAACAACAAATAGTTTTGTATTTAAAAAAATAAACACATTTAGGATCAAAAACAAAAACAGAGAACAGAAACAGGATCAGAAACAAAAAAATAGAAACAGAAACAGGGAACAAAAACAGGGAACAGAGCATAAATATGAACATTAACCATTTGATATCGAACGAGAATACCGTCGGCATGTTTGTTTCCACATTTCAACATCCAAAACATAATATTGAGCTTGTACCTGCACATAGCCAGTATCAAAAGTTTGTTCCCATATTTTTGCAAAATCCATCACAAATTCACAATACTCTTACTCTTACCAACAAAACTTATAGCAAAGTGTTTCGATTTAAACATAAAATGTTAAAAAAATAATTATCCTATTAAAGATCTAATTTGTAAGAGAATTTCTTATAAACAATAAAAAAAAAAAAAAATTATTAGCTTAGTAATATTACTAATTGAAATAATTTAGGAATGATTGAAAAATCTACTGAGATTTGTTTAAGAATATTTCCAAATCTAGATTTTTGAATAATTAATTGTTAAAAACATTTAGAATGACGCTACCGCTAAAAAGGTGAAATGATTTTGTAGCTAAAAAACCCTATAGGAGCAAATGCAACTATATAAATGTAGAAGTATATAAAAAAACAACTGAAATATCATATCTCGCACCTGATCAGGAAGTAAACTGTGAAGGGAGCTCCCAATCTTAATTCAAAATCTCACAATCTCGATGGCTGCAGAGTAGTAAAATTAGAGACAAAATTGACATTAAACCATAGATTCATAGATAAGAAATCAACAAAATATATTAACCCTATATATTTCTATTCGGTTCCCTAAATTTTAGAACAAAATTATGAAAACAGAACAACATTGTTCTAGATTTCTATTTATATTCCAACTCTTTGAGAACAATAACATAAATCTGGGAACCAAAAACACCAAACAAAGGTCGACCTAATCTCAATTTAAGGTGAAAAAGTTATATGCACAAACCTGTGGTGCTGCTTCAAATACACGAAACTGCTTATTAAGAATAGAAATAGGAACAACAACAGCAACATAACAGAAACAGGAACAGGATAGAAATAGGAACATGTATATATCTCTAAAAAATAATCCCAAAAAGTATAAGTATAACTAAAGACATTTTCAATTTCAAAAAAACACAAATATAAACATTTATAAAATTTAAAAAAGTATAAATATAACAAAAAAACACAAATACAAACTAAAAATATTTCTAATTTTTGTTAGCCCAAATATAAACATAAACAGAAATTAAAATAGAAATAGAATATAGAAATGACCACAACAGGAACAACATGAACAGAGAACATAAACACAAACAGGAACAGAATAGAAATAGGAACAGGAACAGAACAAAAATAGGAACAGAACAGAGCATAACAGAAACAGTAACAGGAATAGGAACAGGAATAAGAACATGAACAAGAATAGGAATAGGAACAGGAACAGGAACAGGAAAACATAATTCTAGAAAAGAGAAATTAGTACACATATAATTTATGTTTTGAATCATATATCCACATATGGTGGCAGTAATGAAGAAAAATTGACATTCTAAACTATAACACAAATTTTCAGATCAAAATTTTGCGAACAAAACAGAATTGTTACCGAATTTCTATTTTTGTTCCACATTTTATGGGAACAGGAAAACTAAACAAAACCACCTAACACTCCATGCACACATGATTTACCTCATAAACTTACTGATGATGCAGAAGTAAGACATGAATGTCGAGATTCCCATCATTCATACATATAGCTTTCTTTCAACCTGTAAGAATGAACTTTTCTGCAAGAATAAAATGTCTGTTAGAGTCAAATTTTAAGCACTCACCATTGATTCAAAACAAATCATATTGCTTCATTACAATACTATAAAGAAAAATATGTTCAAACACTCCAAACAATCAAGAAGACATAGAAAGTAACAAAAAAAAAATCAAAATATTAGTTCAATACATCCACCATTACATTCAATTGAAATATAGATTATAAAGACTTTAAAATAGTATCTTCTCATTTCAAAAAAATGGATGTCACTTCTCAAGATCCAATAGACCATGTCATTTGCCAAAATAATTATACTAATCAATTACTGCACACTGACACTAATCAATTAAATAGAATAAAAAATGCTTTAGATCCAAAACAAAAGTGAATTCTCCCAGATTTACATTTCTGTTCCAAGTTTTCTAGGAACATGATCCAAAAAGCTATTGAACATGATTTAAACTATGGTTAAGAATTTGATTATGATTTGAACATAATCTGAAAACCAATCTATTATTCGCGAAACAAAAAACAATAAAAAACGAAAAACAGAAACTAACCTTGCCAAAATTCTCTACAATCGGCAGCAAAACAAACAAAAAATAGAAACTAACCTTTGCTTCCAGTTTTCTGGGAACATAAACAGAAATCTGGAAACCAAATCAAACTCGACATGGAACAGAAACGGTAAACATGACCAAATCAAACTCGACATGCCAGAAACAGTAACATGATTTGAAATATGGTTAAGAATTTGATCATGATTTGAACAAAAAATAGTAAAAAAAACAAAAAACAGAAACTAACCTTTGCTTCCAGTTTTCTGGGAACATAAACAGAAATCTGGGAACCAAATCAAATTGGACATGGAACAGAAATAGTAAACATGACCAAATCAAACTTGACATGTCCAAAATTCTCAACAATTGGCACCAAATCAAACTCGACATGGCCAGAAATAGTAACATGATTTGAACTACGATTAAGAATTTGATCATGATTTGAACAAAAAACAGTAAAAAAACAAAAAACAGAAACTAACTTTGCCAAAATTCTCTACAATTGGTAGCAAAACAATGAAAAAACAGAAACTAACGTTTGCTTCCAGTTTTCTGGGAACATAAACAGAAATCTGGGAACCAAAGCTTCCACCACTCCAAGAAGTTGTTCTTCGTGAATGAGATGAAAGCGAGCTACTGCAGCTTTTCATCCCTTTGTTTGAGATGAATTCCTAGAACCAATTAAAGAAAAGAGATCAACTCATTTAAAGCAACTGTTAGCTCAATGAAACAAAATACACGACACTAATAAGGTGACTACAAAAAAAAAAGTGGTGAAACAATGCGTATACAATATGCATAAACTACCATCAAATAGAAGAAAATAATAAGGTGCTAAAGAAAACCATTACCTTCATCCTATGTAGATCAGCAGACATGATTAATCTGAAAAAGAAAAAAAAAAAAGAAAAAAAAAAGAGCCAAGCATAGCAAATCTTGCAAGAAATGAATACAGACCGTTATATAATTTCATACAAAATAAAGTAGATTTGCAATCATCGGAGTGGGAGATCGAAGCAAGGAGCATAACCAAACCAAATATGTTTAGGTATTACCCATTTCAAACAAAATCAAACCCAAATCGAACAAAATCAAACCCAAATCAAAAGAAAGTAAAGCTAAAAAAATCATACCCATTACCTAACTAACAATCTGAGACCATGAGAATATAATAAGAACTTCATACATACTTGTAAACACAAATTCAACAATGTGTTTTTGCAGTGGATGCTATCACAGCAAACAAAATTCACGATTTGTGTTCCCAATTCCATTTGTGTTTGCATTTAATCAGAAACCAATAAGGCAAGTCAGATTCAACCGAGAGAGAGAAGAGTACCTGTGATTAGGGATGAATAGAGAAACGAAGCTTTGCGTCGCTGAGAAGCTTGAGAAAAAGATTTGTTCCATTTGTGTTTGCATTAAATCAGAAACCAAAAAGGCAAGTCAGATTCAACTGAGAGAGAGGAGAGTATCTGTGATTAGGGATTAATAGGGAAACGAAGCTTTGCGTCACTGAGAAGCTTGAGAAAGAGATTTGTGTATACCTGAGCGGTGATGTCCGGTGATGGAATAGCGATGACAGCCATGGCCGTACGTGGCAATGCCTGGTGATGGAGCAACAAAGACGGTCATGGCGGTGGGTGGCGATGCGCGGCGATGGAGCAGTGATGGCGGTGGTTTTGGTGGCAGATCGAGGCAAAAATAAACAGAGAGAAAGGGCAATGAAAGAGAGAGAGAGGTCGATCGATCATAAATCGGACGAAAGCAAACCCAAATCTGGCCAAATCGGACTTCAATGATAGTGGCGACGATGGTTCTGCGACGGGTCGATGCCAAGCGGCGAAAGCGATGGCGAAAGGCAGTGATGGCGAAAGGCAGTGATGGCGATGGATGGTGCCGTGGATGAACGACGACAATGGATTGGGTGGAGTCGAGAGTGACGGAGACGGCGATGGCGATGGCGATGGCAGTAGCGGTGGCCATAATGGCGGTTGGCCGATTTCAGCGGCGACGTCGGAGGTGGGAGAGAGAGAGAGAAAGAGAGATGAAGAGGGCTGGGGAAGAGAGTGAGTTGCGGCGGCTCTAACCCTAAAATATGAGGATCTATAAGATAAATCTCATCCAACGGTTGAGAATGTCTTTGATGTTTGTCTCTTGATCCGACGGCCCTGAATGTAAATGAGCTGATTTATTATATATATATATATATATATAAATTTTATATACACACATTTATATGTGTTTCAGCCGAAAGCAATTAAAAAAATAAAAATAAATAAGAACCGAAAACAGAATAGGTAATTTTTAAAATTCTTTCTCCTTTATTTATATATATATGTGTGTGTGTGTGTACGTACCTATGTATATATATACGTATGTATGTGTGTGTGTGTGTGTGTGTATAATGTTAAAATAAAATATAAAATAAAATATATCACACGTTCAATTCATGGGGATAACTATGCAGACAAGTATACATGTATATTTATGTCAAAATATATATATGGCGGGTTCGAGAAATACAGTCGGTATAGAAATATCTAATTTGCGAAGAATACAGTTTAAAATAAAAATTGTAAATTTTACAAAAATGACAATTTTCAGTATTTCGTCAACTAATAAAATTTTTAACAATTGATTAATATTTTTCTACAAATTATATTATTGACGCGAAATTTTTGTAATCGTTACTATAATAATTTTCGTACAGTTAATATTGACATAGAAAATATGGTGTATAGTAATTTTGTATAATCAAAATTTGGGGAATGGAAAATGATGCATTTTAGGGTCACACATTGCATAGTAGGTTTATTTTAAATAAATTATTAATTTAGGCCTTATCTCTGTTAGGTTCACAGACGAAGCTTGATGAGAACCAACGTGCACCAACAAAGGATCCGCTGCATGTTTCAATTGGGCCTATTACGAGGGCAAGATCCAAGAAGATCAAAGAAGCACTTAATGGGCTAATTCAAGATATATGGGCTGAATCTAAAGTCATAATGCCCAAGTTAGGCCCAAATGGCAATCAATGCCTAATCCATCTCATAAAGGCAAGCAAATGGGCTTAGTCATGAACTTAAATGGGCCAAAGCATGAGACCCACGAAATTCTACTTATTTATTTTAGTTTATATCATTTTGTAAGACATCAATGCCAATTAGTATTTTTATTTTTTAGTATTGATCTTGTAATAAGTTTGAAAGGCATCTAGGACTTTTGTTCTTATAGCCTCCCCCTAGGTGTGAAAGGCCACCCACTATCTATAGTAGGGTGTGCTAAAGTTGAAGACTTCTTGTGTGAAAATGACAACCCTAGGTGTAAAAGACCGCCCCCTATCTAAGGTAGGGTGTGCTTGACCACCCACTAGCCTAGGCTCTCATTTGTGTTAGTTGCCTATTTAAGAGAGTTGTATTCCATGAGAAAAACACATTACTTGAATAATATATCAGATTGAGAGAGTTTTCTCTTGAGTTCTTCATAGAACTTTTCTTTAAACTTATCAAGAATTTCTTGTGGCGTTCAAACTCTATAACTTCGGTTCGTGATTCCATTATAATCTTTGGGTCGAGGTTTGTTATTTTATACCTTTGGTTCGCGTTTCATTCATAAACGTTGGGTCAAGGTTTCTATCAAATATTCTGTATTTTTGTGTTCTTCCTTTCTTTCTTTTCATTATAAATCCAGATTTTAGATCGATCCTAGCAAAGACACCATAAATTGGTTTTGGGTCTCACTAATTCTTGGTGAGGTTCGCATCATTTGGTATCAGAGCACGGTTCTAAAATCAGGTTTGATCTATCCTTGTTTTTCATTAATTAGTTTCTTTTATTTCATCTTCAATTCTATTCAGATCTTGTTTAAGTCTTCAATTTTGTTCAGATCTCGTTTAAAGCTTCAATTCTGTTCAGATCTTGTTAAGTGTTCAAATCTGTTCAGATCTTGTTTAAAGTCTTCAAATTTGTTAGATATTATTTAAGGTTATTTCATCATCATTTAAAAAAAAAAAAAAACGAAAATCCTGCAGCCAAAAAAAAAAAAAAAAAAAAAAAAAAAAAAAAAACAGAAACAGAAACAAAACAAAAAAAAAAAAAAAAAACGAAAATCCTGCAGCAAAAAAGAGAGCATATTCTTCTTGATCGATTCCATAAGTTATCCTTTGTGTTGTCCTTGTTCGTTTTGTTTTCTTTCCTAAATTTCATTCTTAGTGAAGTGAATCACAGAGTTCGGATTGTTGCGAGAAATTCTGATTGAGATAGGTTAAGTTCAATAAAGAACTAAAAGAGGAAGCTACGAGTGAAAAAAGGCAAGAGAGTGTGAGTGACATACTTTGAGTGCAAACACGTGAGGGAGTGTGTGAGGACTTATTCTCTAATATTTCTATTTTCAAGATATGTCTTCCAGGGGTAACACATCAAACAATGAAGGAGGGGAAGTGACGACCACCATGTTGCAGGCTATGCAACAACAATTTGAATGCATAAATGTAGTGTTTAATGAAATGCGGGATCGGATGGATAAGCAAGACGCTGCTATTGCCGCTTGGCGTGAGGGGCAGCCCTAAGGAGTCCCAAATGCTAGAAGAAGGCAAGAAAGGCATGCCCACGTGGAAAATTCTGATGGTGACCACGAGGATGAGTTCGAAAATAATGAAGAGCAATCTTCATTGAACGGTGAGGGTTGGTTCGTGCCAAGGGCAGAAAGGCGTGGAAGAGTTTTCCGCAGAGATCCAAGATGGCGAGATGGGCTTGATCGAAACCTTGGGAACATAAAAATGAAGATACCGTCGTTCCAAGGAAAAAATGACCCTGAAGCTTACTTGGAGTGGGAGAAAAAGGTGGAGTTGATTTTTGAGTGCCACAATTACTCCGAGGAGAAAAAGGTAAAACTTGCTGTAATTGAATTTGTTGATTATGCTATAATATGGTGGGATCAACTTGTGATGAACAGAAGGAGAAACCATGAGAGGCCAATCGAGTCGTGGGCGGAAATGAAGGCCATCATGAGGAGGAGGTTTGTCCCTAGTCACTACTATAGGGACTTGTACCAGAAGTTACAAAGTCTTACTCAAGGCTATCGGAGCGTGGATGATTACTTCAAGGAGATGGAGATCGCCATGATTCGGGCTAATATCGAGGAGGACAGAGAAGCCACAATGGCAAGGTTCTTGAATGGGCTGAATCGGGAGATTGCCAACGTAGTGGAGTTGCAACACTATGTGGAGTTGGAGGACATGGTGCACATGGCAATAAAGGTGGAACGACAACTTAAAAGGAAGGGAACTCGGTTATTTCAAAACTCGGGCTCCTCTACTTCATGGAGGCCGAATGGGAGGAAAGATGAAGGGGTTGTTTCAAAGTCCAAAACCGAACCACCAAAAAGGAGAGATGATGTGCCCAATGCCAACAAAGGTAAAACTGAAACTCAAACTCGTAACCGTGATATTAAATGTTTTCGTTGTTTGGGAGTAGGTCACATAGCTTCACAATGCCCAAATAAAAGGACCATGATAGCACGTGTTGATGGAGAAGTGGAAACGGAAAATGAGAGTGAAGATGACCAAATGCCACCACATAAGGATGCTTGTGACGATGACATGGAGTACCCGGTGGAGGGAGAGTCACTTGTGGCAAGGCGCGCTCTAAGTGCCCAAGTAGCGGAGGATGACATGGAACAACAAAGGGAGAAT